>JAJPUD010001337.1:10556-23463 GCA_023553655.1 Myrmecobius fasciatus
TGAGTCTGTATCTATGTTTATATCCAGGACTGTGTCTATATCTATGTGTCTATGTCTACATTTACATGTATGACTGTGTCTATGTCCAAGTTTATATTTATGACTGTGTCTATGTTTATATTTATGACTATATGTATCTATATCTGTGTCTATGTCCATGATTGTGTTTACATCTTTGTCTGAATCTATATCTATGTTTATAGCTATAACTGTGTCTATGTCTAAATATACATGTATGGCTGTGTCTATGTCTACATTTTCATCTATGACTGTGTCTATGTCTATGTTTATATTTATGACTGTATATATCTCTATATGTGACTATGTCCATCTTTGTCTGAATCTATATCTATGTTTATATCCAAGACTGTGTCTATGTCTATGTCTCCATCTATGTTTATATCTACATTTACATGTATGACTGTGTCTATGTCTATGTTTGTGTCTGCTAATGCCTAAGCCTATGTCTATGTCAATGTCTCTGACAGTTCTTAGGTGTGTGACAGTGGGTAAATCACAAACTTTATAGCTGACAGGGACCTTGGTGGCCATTTCATCCATACCTGAGAAGAGCACTTATTATATAACCAACAAGTGGTCATTTAGGATTGAAGATTTCCAGTGAGGGAGAACCCACCTGAAGCAATCCATTCTACTTTTCAATAATTCTCATCATCAGGAAGCTTTTCTCAACATCAAACTTAACTTTGTCTCTTTGCAGCTTCTTGATCATTTAGCATCTTCAGTTCATCTATCAAGTGTGAATAATTGTAGCTCATTTGCCTCTAAAGTTATAGTGAGGCTCAAAAGAGGGACTGTATGGAAGAGGCTCTTGAGCTTTAAAGTGCTAAATAAATGTATGTTCTCATTATTATCTTTCATGTTGGAATCACATAGGGCCTCATAACATGTTGTGTTGCTATGTGTATGGCTCATGGGAAGACAAGAATAGACATCTTTAATACGTATATTAGTTATTTCTTAAATGCCAGGGATGGCAACTGAAAGTCACCATAATATGACAGAAGTAATGTTGACTTCATTGCCATGAAACCAGGATTCAAGTCCCAGCTCTGCTCTGACACTCACTAATTGTGGGAGAGTGGACGAGTTGGTTTCCTCTCTCTGCAGTTCAGTTTCATTATCCATAAAATGGGAATGGATAGATGAAGGGTCAGCCTTAGAGGCAAGAAAACCTGAGTTTAAGTCCTGCCTTTAATACATACTAGTTATTTTTTACTAGTGTAACAATGGGCTAGTCAGTCCCTCTAGGCAAGTCTTCAAAAACTGAATTTATAGATAAATTACTGTTCTACATTGATGGAGGCAGTTTCCCACTAGGAATTATTCACATTAATGAAATCACAGATCCAGACCAAAAAAAAAATTGGGGGGGGGAAGAGGGGGAGAGGGGTGGCCAGTGAGATTGGGAGAGATACTTTCTTCCTTGAGGAATCACTGGCAGGAAAATGCTACAGACTAGAATCAAAGACCAGGGAATGGAATAATGGATAAGTGTTTATTAAGTACCTACTATGTGCTAGGTACAATGCTAAACTCTTTGCAATTATTATCTCATTTGATCTTGGGAGGTAGGTCCTATTATGAGCCTTAAAATTAAAAAAAAAAAAAACTCAGGCAAACAGAAGTTACATGAAGAACGCCCAGTTAATAAGTATCTTAGCTTTGGATTTGAACTTGGCCCAGTCTCCATGCACTGTACTATTTAGTGAACCTCATTTTACAAGTAAGGGAACTAAGGTTTAGGCAGGGAATTTGACTTGGCCATGATCACAGAACCAATAAGTGAAAAAAGTGAGGATTCAAACCTGGGTTTTCTGACTCCCAATCCATTTGCTTCCAGTCCCACCCCTTTCCCCCACTGTACCACATTGATGGGAATTATATTTTTTTATAAGTTTAACATTTATTTTTTTTCTTTATTAAAGGTTTTTATTTGCAAAACATTTTTCAACATTGACCCTTACAGAGCTTTCCGTTACAAATTTTCCCCCTAGTCCCCACCCCTCCCCTAGACGGTAGGAAGTCCACTACATGTCAATTATGTTAAAATACCTGACAAATCGAATATATGTATACATATTTCCACACTTATCTTGTTGTGCAAGAAAAATCATATCTAGAAGAAAAAAAATCTGAGAAAGGAAACACAATTGCAAGCAAACATCAATAGAGAGCATGAAAATGTTATGTTGTGGTCAACATTTCACATCCCTCTCTCTGGGTGTATATGGCCTTCTTCACTGAACAATTAGAAGTGGTTTGAAACATTTCATTGTTGAAGAGAGCCATGTCCATCAGAATTGATCGTCATATAGTCTTGTTGCTGTGTATAATGATCTCCTGGTTCTGCTCATTTTGCTCAGCATCAGTCCATGCAAGTCTCTCCAGGCCTCTCTGAAATCATGCTGCTGGTCGTTTCTCACAGAACAATAATATTCCATAACATTCATATACCATAATTTATTCAGCCATTCTCCAATTGATGGGCATCCATTCAGTTTCCAGTTTCTAGCCACTACAAAAAGGGCTGCCACAAACATTCTTGCACATGTGGGACCCTTTCTTTCCTTTATGATTTCTTTGGGATATAAGCCCAATAGAAACACTGCTGGGTCAAAGGGTATGCACAGTTTGATAACTTTTTGAGCATAGCTCCAAATTGCTCTCCAGAATGGTTGGATCTGTTCACAGCTCCACCAACAATGCATGACTGGATGGGAATTATATTTAAGGTGGCAAATCAGTCCACAAGCATTTCAGTGCCTTCTCTATCCTAGGTACTGTGCTCAGGGATGGGGAACAAAGACAGGAGTGCTCTAGAGCAGGGATTTTTCCATTCATAACTCCTTTTTTATCCAAGAATTTTTATGTGACTCTGGTTATATAGGTATATACTTATTATCTATATATATACACACACATATATGTATATGTGTGTATATATACAAATCAAATATTTACTGATAATAAATCATATACATATGTGTGTATATATACAAATATATAATATATACAAATCAAATATTTACTGATAATAAATCATAATTTCACAACTCCCATATTCAGTTAGTTATCTGGCCCGTATTGGGTCACAACCCACAATGTAAGAAGCTTTGGTCTGGACAGATCCTCCCCTCAAGGAGTTTACATCCTACTGGAGGAGGAATGGGTGGCTCCTAAGTCCCAGGTAAGCAAACACAAATAGCCTTCTTGTCAAGGATAGACTTTAAGTCTAAAACCTTTAAAGTTCAGCTCTTAATGTGGACCAAGAGTCTGAGGGATCTAAAGCTCTAGAAAGCCAGATGAGTTAACCAGTCCTGCTGAAGTGCCCAGTTCTTTCTACAGAGACAAATGACTGTAGCTCTCCCAAGAGCTCAAAATGGAAATGCAAACTGGCGGAAATAAGCTAGAGCCCAGTGTCTGTAAGACAGGATGTACTGTGAGGTTTATAATTAGAAAGACACTCAGAATAGGCCCAAGCATATGGAATAATGATGAGGAAACCTAGACACAAAAACAAAGGGGGAATTCTGAACAGGGCAGGCAGAAAATACTCTATCCAACCCCCCACACTCCCCTTGCACTGCCTCCCCAAAGGAAGCAATTCTAACACTGCTGCTGCTCTGATTCACACCTCATTATCTCTCACCTGGACTCATACAGTGGCTTCCTGGTCTCATCATTCCCCATTCCAATCCAATATCCACACATATGTCAAAGGGATATTCCTAAGACCTACATCTGACCAGATCACTCTTCTGCTCAGAAACCTTCCTATTCCCCAATCCCTGTTCCCATCAGGGTGGGCTATAAAGTCCTTAGATATCTGATACTGAAAGTTCTCAGCAACCAACCTTTCCAGTTTTTATTTAAAATTTCTCCACGAACTCAGCATTTCAGCAAGCTGGCTGTCCTCTGAACTTGATATTCCATTGTCTGTCCCCATGCCTTTGCAAAGGTTTCCATTCTTAGAAAACAGTCCTTCACTTCTGCCTCTTGGGCAGTATCCTTCCAAGGATCAGTTCTCGTCCCCCAAGTCAGTAGGGCTCTCCCTTCTATGATTGTACAGTGGAGACACACTTTACCTGGCTCTCCCTTCCATGATTATGTTGTAGGGTGAAGACAAATCTTCCTGAAGTGAGGTTTTAGAGTTTGTGTATAAAGTGAAAATTAAGAGTCCTCTCTTCTCAGGAGTCCCCTGAATCACCTATATACATCACATTTTCAGAAGACCCCAGCACTATTATTATAACTCCTTCCACCCTGGTATGACTACAACCTTAGTTCAAGGGAACCAGAAGGAAGGAGAGTAGAGGGTGGGAATTGTTTTGGCTGTATACAGGCAAACTATAGTATATATTTGGCATTACCATCACTCATTTACTTTAGCTCCGACAATTCAGCCCTTACTGTCGATTCTTCCTTATTCCAGAGATTGTAATTTGACTTAGCAGCTTCGCTTGCCTATATCCTTGCAGCATACTGGTGGCTGTTCACCCTGGAAATCTTGGATATGATATGGAGTGTGGAAGAGAGTAGGGATGGCACATAGAGGACTGGTAGGGGTGAGGGATTGTACCAACTCTGGATAGGGTGAAAGTAAAAAGAAGTCCTCTCTGTATAGTCTCACTCCCTTCTTCTCTCCTTCCCTCCCCTCTCTGTCTTTCTTCATCTCTCTGTGTGTCTGTGTTTTGTCTGCCTTTCTCCCTTATTATTATTATCTCTGTCTCTTTCTCTATCTCTCTCTGTCTCTGTCAGTCTCTGACTCTCTGGGTCTCTTTCCCATTCCCTTCTTTTTCCACCTTCCTCCTTCCCTCCTTCTATTCTCCCTCCCTTCCTTTGTCTCTGTATCCCCCTCCTTCTTTTCCCCTTCCCTCCCCTTCTCCCTCTTCTTCTTCCTCCTGCTCCTCCTCCTTTCTCTCTTTCTTTTTTCACTCCGTACCTACCACCCAAGTACATGGTTGAATTCCCATAAGTTAAATGTGCTTGTGATATGACTCCATTATATTTTCAATGAAGTCTGCTTTCAGAAATCTCTAAGATTACATGATGACTGTGACTCAGTGCTCCCAGTAGGCATTTAAAAGTTTGTACTTATCTCTCAAAATCTTTTATTCTAAAGCCTTCCTTCCATCCAAAGTGTCCTTGAGCCATCTGAAGTCAGTCCTTTCTCCATTCCCTCGGCTTCATGGCTCATTGTTCTCTTGGGAATCACATCCTTTCCTTATAGGTAGCAAATCCCTGGGCTGTCCCTTAGGAAAACTTCACCAGATGGAATGGAAGCAGTTACAAAGATTATCTTTGTACGTGGTCTATCCTTCTGGTGAGAGATAGGCTCCTTGAAGACAGAGGTTGTTTAATTTTATTTTGTGTCTCCAGTACTTAGTATAATACCTTGCAAAGAGAAGTGTTTATTGAACTCACAGAACTGGAAGGGATTTCAAAGGCCACCATATACCACCCCTTTTATTTTACAAAAGAGGAAACTGAGGCTGACAAGATTAAGGGACCTGTCCAGGGCAACTAAGTCACTCAGGGCACATGCTTAGACCCTCAATAAATATCAGAGACAGAATTTGAATTTTGGACTTCCTGACTCCAAATCCAACTTTCTATCTACTTTGTCAACCAGTTGCCTTGAACCAAGTCACACTGAGAGCAGAGAGGAACTGTTAAAGTGGTCAAAATAGGGGTTAAAGTGCTAGGGTTTGAGACAATTAAGGCCTGAGAAAGGGCTGACTTGGACTCAGGCTAGAAAGTAGGGTCCTTCCCTGACATTGCAGTAACCTTATCATATTTATATTATTATAAATATAATTATATTTATCTTTAAGAATATGTCATCTCAGGGGCAGCTAAGTGGAGAAGTGGATAGAGCACCAGCCCTGAAGTCAGGAGGATCTGTGTTCAAATCTGGCCTTGGACACTTAAGACTTCCTAGCTGTGTGACCCTGGGCAAGTCACTTAACCTCAATTGTGGTTAAATTGGGAAAAAAAGAATATATCATCTCAAGGATGCAAGAGCAGAAGGGATGTGTGGAAGAGATGAAGATTCTGTGTCCTTGGGACTGACATATGGGATTCATCAGTTAATAAACCCAAGAATCCAAAATCAACAGAAACCAGGCCAAATAACTAGATGACCAACTGAGGCACCGAGAACTTCTAAAGGACCGTTCCCAGGATAATGGATGCTCTCTTCCTCCTCCTTCCCCCTTAGCTGGAGTTTGGACTAATCATATAAGACTGTGTAACTTATAGGAAACAAAGCGGGACAAGTGGGTCTCATGTTGGAGTGCCATTTGGGGAGGGGTCAGGAAGGAGGTGGGGTTACACAATTATAGGGGAACAGGAGGTGATTTGTCAAATTTTTAGCTGCTGTATCATGAGGGGAAGTTGGACTAGGGTTATGTCAGTGCAGTACATTTGTTCCCCATGGTTTTTAGCTGGAGCTCTGCAGGCTTAATACAAATGCTTGGATAATTCTGGGCCTCCTCAATATTATTTCATGACTGCAGTGACTATGATGGAAGAGAATGTCTGAGAACAAGCTTCTGGTGTAGTCAGCAGGCTCCCTGAGTGGCAGCTGTGCTCAGGGAAGGCTACCCTTTCTGGGCCAGCCTGACCGCTCTGCTTATGAAGACTTTGAACAAGATGCTTGAGACTGTCACATAGTCATGAGCCTGGATTAAAAAGCAAGACAAAGCACGAAGCATTTATCACTATGTTCCAGGTGCTTGTGTTGAACACTGGAGATACAAATTTAAAGAAAAAGAGAAAACCAATTTTTCTGACTTCAATTTCTGGCTTCAGTTAAGAAGTAAGTCTACCAATCTAATAGGGGAAGATAACACATAAAGAAAGAGGGAGGGGAAGGTCCCCCACACAGGAGATAACATTGGAGACTGAAAAGTCAGAAGTACAGGTAAGAGGGAAACGAATGTTTACTGGTCTGGGCCCCCTTCCAAAATGGAGGCTTCAAGCAATTTGGAACTATGCCCAAAGAGCTAACAAACTGTGCATCCCTTTGACCCAGCAGTGTTTCTATTGGGCTTATATCCCAAAGAGATTTTAAAGGAGGGAAAGGGCCCCACATGTGCAAAAATGTTTGTGACAGCCCTTTGTGTAGTGGCTAGAAACTGGAAACTGAAGGGATGCCCATCAATTGGAGAATGGCTGAATAAATTATGGTATATGAATGTTATGGAATATTATTGCTCTGTAAGAAACAACCAGCAGGATGATTTCAGAGAGGCCTGGAGAGACTTGCATGAACTGATGCTGAGTGAAACGAGCAGAGCCAGGAGATTATTGTACACGGCAACAAGACTATATGATGATCAGTTCTGATGGACATGGTTCTCTTCAACAATGAGATGATTCAGACCAGTTCCAATGATCTTGTGATGAAGAAAGCCATATACACCCAGAGAGAAGACTGGGAATTGAGGGTTGACCACAATATAGCATTTTTACTCTTTTTGTTGTTTTCTTGCATTTTATTTTCTTTCTCATGTTTTTTCCTTTTTGATTTGATTTTTCTTGTGCAGCAAGATAATTGCATACATATATATATATACACATATTGGACTTAACATATATTTTTACCACATTGGATTACTTGCTGTGTAGGGGAGGGGGGCATGGGGAGAAGGGGAGGAGAATAGGAACACAAGATTTTGCAAGGGTTAATGTTGAAAAATTATCCATGCATATCTTTTGAAAATAAAAAAACTTTAATAAAAAATAGTTTTGAAACAAACAAACAAAATGAGGCTCCAGGAGGAACTCACCAACTAAAGGAGACCAGCATAGAAGGGATATTCAGGGTGAGAAGTGACTTTGATTACTTGGGAGCCCTTTCAAAAAGTTCAGAAAGGTTTAAGAGGAACTGAGAGGGTGTATGGGGGACAATTGTGACTCTAACTCTGAATTCTCTGACACTGACTTCCCTTAGTGGAATATATAAGCTCTGTGAAGACAGGGATTCTCTGCCCCCCCCCCACTATTTTTCTTTGTATTTTCAGCATCTTGGATAGTGACTAGCACTTAGAAGGAACTTGATAAATGTTTGTTGGTAGATTGATAATGCTGAAGGGTGATCTTCCAAATTGTGAACCTATTTCTTTTCTCCTCCTCCTGGAGCTTGCTCCACTGATCATTCCCTTTCTGTCATCTTCCTTTCTAATGGCTCTTTTCCTGTTGTCCATAAATATGTTCAGTTGTTCCTGGAGACTTGACCTGCCATCCCTTCAAACTATGGTTAGTTGGTTGCTCTTTGTGCTCAAAGAGGAGCAAAATGACCCAAACATTGGGGTCAGACTTCGAGTGATTAGACCAATATGATCTTGAAAGAGACTACCATGGGTGAGGCAGAAATAGTCCATAGGAACACTTGAAATGGAGATATTTCTAAAATGCTCATCTCTTGTTTCCTTCATGTTTCAGCCATATGATTGATCTCCTTTTCATTGATAAACCATGGCAGAGAGGAAAGAGTAGTGGATTTGGAGTCCGAAGATCTTCCACTTTTTACCATACTGCCTGGAACAAAGGAGGTGCTTAATCAATGTTTATTTATTGATTGATCTCTGTCACTTATTAACCTTGTGACTTTTAGCAAGTCACTTCATCTTTCTGGGCCTGTTTTCTTATTTGCAAAACGAAGGGATTGGACTAAACACTCTCTAAATTTACACTCAGATCTAAATCTATGATTTTAAGAACTAGCCCTCCACTTCTTTGTTCAGAATCACAGAATCTAAGATTTGAGAAGCCACCTGTGCCTAAGAATTCCACAAAATCCCCTACAAGTCATTATCCATCCTTAGACCTATAGTGTTAAATGAAGGAAAACCCATTTCTTCTAGAGGAAGTACATTAACCTTAACATAGCTCCAATTATTAGGCAGCTTATTATCCTTACAAATCTGCCTCTTTGCATTTCCCATCCATTGTTCTTAGTCTGGAACTAGTCTGGAAAATAGGTGGCAAGCACTGGATCTAGAGTCAAGAAGACCTAAATTCAAATCTGGACTTGGACATTTACTGGCTACATGATCCATGGCAAGTCATTTACCCTCTCTTTGCCTCAGTTTCCTTAATGGCAAACTAGGGATAATAACTGTACTTACCTTGTAAGGATCAAATGAGATATCTGTAAAGCACTTTGCAAATTTCTATTGAAATGCTAATTGTTGTTGTTATATATTTCTTTTTTTTTAGAACAGACCTTCAAATGCTTGAAGATCTTTATCATGTTATCTCTAAATCTTTTTCTTCAGACTACATCTTATTTTCTTCAGCCAGTCTTCCCATGGCTTTCTTCTGTTATTTCACTGCATGGTTTACTCTTTTCTGGTAGTGCTTTGATTTGTATTTGAATTTTCTCCAGAACCCTAGTCACTCCTTGCTAGGATATGGGACCCTGCTGAGAGGGAGTATAGAGGCCAGCTTGACCTGTGGTGCGCAGTAAGTTTTCTGCCACGTTGCAGAAACGCCCTTGTTAAACAAGGAGCACTGATGCACTGCATGGGAATGGGTTGAGCCTGAGGGTCACAGTTAGTTGCACGTGAGCAGGGATGCCTTGACAGGGCCTCTCGCCTGTGAGCAGGTTGCTGATGTGGCTGAGTTGGCTCTCCTCCCATTGGCAGATACCATGCATCCACAATGCCTATGAGCTGCTTCTCTGAATGGTGATTAGGGATTGCCTACTGTTCACATGCTGATCACACTTGCAAAACTGTGTATCAACAAGGCTGTGCTGCATAATAAACTAGAGCTCTTTTCACATCCTGAGTTTTCCTGCCTCATTCATCTCGCCTTTGAGATCAAAGGGCTCACACAAGGTGAGCTCTTAAAAGAGGGATGGACACAACTCCTTTATTTAGTTTTTTTGTGAAGCAATTAGGATTAAGTGCCTCATCCAGGGTCATACAACTAGTAAGTATTAAGTGTCTAGGCTGGATATTTTTGAACTTAAATCCTCTTGTCTTCAGGACCAGTGATCTATTCACTGCACCATCTAGCTGCCCCTAATCACTCATTTCTAATTGCTTATTGGATATCTCCATCTGAATGTCCCATCAGCATCTTAAGCTTGATATATCAAAAAAGAGACTCATCATCTCCCCCCCTCCCCATGGTGCTAATCCTTAAACTGGTTCCTTTCCAAATTCCCTTTTTGGTTGAGGACATTACCCTTCTCTTCTTGTTATTCAAGTTCACAATGTCATCACTGACTCTTCCTTCTTTTATCTCCCATTATCCAAATATTCAAAAGATCCCATTTATTCCATAATCACAGCAACCTTACATCCCTTTCTTTCCATTTACATGGCCACTTACATTATCCATCCTTAGACCTATAGTGTTAAATGAAGGAAAACCCATTTCTTCTAGAGGCAGTACATTAACCTTAACATAGCTCCAATTGTTAGGCAGCTTATTATCCTTACAAATCTGCCTTTTTGCATTTCCCATCCATTGTTCTTAGTCTGGAACTAGTCTGGAAAATAGGTGGCAAGCACCAGATCTAGAGTCTTATTCATCCTTTCATCACCTCTTTCCTTGTCTATTTTAATCACTTCTGAACTTCTAGTTTTCCCCCTTTTCAAATCCATCCTCCACAAGCCTGTCAGAATAATCTTATTATTATTATTATTATTTTGCAATAAGCTTAAATCATGAGTCTGATTTTGTGTTTTGGGCCAGGTCTGACGCAGTCATGTCTGGTGGTCCAGGTTCAGCATTGAAATGAAGTAAAATACTTTTAGGCTATCTAACATTTAACAGAAGGAAGTTTATTTAAAGATAGAATGAAAAGGATATTCTGGCATCTCTCTGTCTCTGTCTGTCTATCTTTGTCTCTCTGCTGCACAATACAGGCTGAAAGAGCCCCCATATTAGGAGTGAGGTAACTCAGCTCAACCAAAAGAGAGTCCTAGATTTCAACCAAAAAGAAATTCTCCAAAGTCTCTAGAGTGGCAAGCTGGGCATGACAAAATTCTACATGTTGACTTTTTTCTAGCTTTTTTTTTCTTCTCCCTTCAGTGACCTGAAGAAATATTTGCATTGTTCATCTTCTCCCTTGAAACTTGAAGCCAGAAAAAGCCCAAAGATTGAAGAGACTGGATCTCTCCCACCCTTGTCAACTTTGCCCTGTCCCTCATGCAAATTCAGGACATTGATGTCTTAAGGAATTTTTACCAATTACCTTTACCAATTAAGGAATTTTTACCAATTACCTTTACCAATTTACAATGGCATTTGGTGCTTAGATTATATTTTCAAATTGAATTTTAATTTAATTTTCCCTAGTCCCCAGGATTAATCTAGTCTTTGATTGCTTTGAGGCAATTGGAGTTAAGTGACTTGACTAGGGTCTCACAGCTAAGAAGTGTTAAGTGTCTGAGGCCGGATTTGAACTCAGGTCCTTTTGATTTCAGAACCTGTGCTCTATCCACTGTGCCACTAGCTCCTCCCTAGCTTCCCTGCATTTTGAGGAAAAGCTAGTCAGGTTTGTTAATCTATTTGAAACCCAGAAGCTAGCACTCAGTACTCTGGGGCAGAAGAGAGAAGGAACTCTTATCTATCTCTTTCTGAAGGCCATACACAATTCTAGGGATAAAGGATTTAGGAAATTGTTTTGACTGATAAAGAATGGTAGAGAGGAGTGGTTGGGTGGTAAAGTGGTGGTTGAATAAACTCATGATAGGGAGACAAGGGGAAATTAATCCAAGCCATCTGTTGGAAGCAAAGCTAGCATGGCCTTCTTGAAATTTAAAAAAACAAAAAACAAAAAACACCCCAAAAAACCCAACTGGATCTATGGGCCCTCCAACCTTCTAACAAATAAGGGGTCCCAGTCTTGGTGGCTCAGTTAGGTGCTCCTAGTTATCATGCTAAAATAAGAATCCCCTCATCTAGAGGAAAAAGAAATGCATGTGAAGTTTTTATTTTTTGAATGCCTTTCTCAAAAAAGTGTATTTTAGGCAGCTTTATTGCTGAATATTTTTTTAAACATTCCCTTTCCTTTCCACAGTTCCTTCCTTCATGACATTTGTAGTGAAGGTTCACTTCATTACAATATTTCTCAAAAACATTTCCATATATATAAAGTGCATTTTCCTCCAAGTTCAAAGTCATAGCTTCAAGCATCAAAATGTTTCCACCAACTTAGGGTCAAAATTCTGTGTCCCCTGAAAAATGTTATAAAAAAAGCTTCCTGTCATGCTATTTTCAGAGCAGTAGCCATTAATAATCGGACAATCTTCAGCCACATTCCAATAAGGAAGATGGCTATAATTATCCACATTTCATAGATGAAGAATCTGAAGCACTGGAACATTATACATTCTGAACCTGATACTGTATAGCCTAAAAAGGGCAGTGCTGGGCTTGATTTGCTCTTTTAGTTATTATTATTCCAACTTCTTTTTCATTTTTTTCAATTAATGAAAATTTTCCACTCTCCCACCTACCCATCCTCCTCCCACTGGAAAAAGAAAAAGAAAAAGAATACTTTTATAATAATATTCATAGTTAGGCAAAGTAAAGTCCTGAATTGGTCCTAGATAGAAAAATATTTGTCTCAGTCTGCACTGAGTCTATCACCTAGATAGGTTAGGGAGTAAGTAGCAGGCTTCATCATCATTCCTCTGGAATTATAGTTAGTCATTGTGTTGGTCAGAGTTCTTAAGTCTTTCAAAGTACTTTGTCTTTACAAGATGATTGTTAAAGGATAAATTATTATTTTGGTTTTCCTCATTTTATTCTATATCAATTCATGGAAGTCTTTCCAGATTTTTCTAAAAACCACTCCCTTTATTGTTTCTTTTCTTTCTTTCTTTCTTTCTTTCTTTCTTTCTTTCTTTCTTTCTTT
>JAJPUD010001337.1:23473-122975 GCA_023553655.1 Myrmecobius fasciatus
TTTCTTTCTTTCTTTCTTTCTTTCTTTCTTTCTTTCTTTCTTTCTTTTTTGCTGAGGCAACTGGGGTTGAGTGACTTACCCAGGGCCACACAGCCAGGAAGTATTAAGTGTCTGAGACCAGATTTGAACTCATTTCCTCCTGACTTCAGGGCTGGTGCTCTAACCACTGTGCCCCCTAGCTGCCATCCCTTTATTGTTTCTTACAACATGATAGCATCCTGTCATGTTCATATGCAATAATTAATTTGCTCAGCCATTCTTCAATTAATGAATACCCTCTAAGCCTTTGCCACCACAAGAACTGTCACAAATATTTTTATATACATGGGTCCTTTTCCTTTCTTTGATTTTCTTGGGATATAAGTGTAGTCGTGGCATCTCTGGGTCAAAGCATATATAGTTTAGTAACTTTGAGGGCATGGTTCCAAATTGCTAAGGTAGTGGGTTTGAAGTCAGGAAGACCTGAATTCAAATTTATCCTCAGAAACTTATTAGTTGTATGATTCTGGACAAGTCACTTAACCCTATTTGTCTCAGTTTCCTCATTTGTAAATTGAGCTGGAAAAGTAAATGACAAACCACTCTGTTATCTTTGTGATAACCCCAAATGGGGTCACAAAGAACTGGATGTGACTGAAATGACTGAACACAAAAAATTGCAAATTATTTTCCAGAAATGTAAGACCAGTTCCCTACTCCATTGTGTATTAGTGAGCTTATTTTTCCTTTGAGGGACTTCTCTACTAATAGAACACTAAAAGTAGTTATGGGAAACATAATAATGTAAGGATCTGCTGGATGGGGCATCTTCCCCACCTAGAGCTGGGCTTATATGCTTTGACTCTGTTGAGAAAGACATATGCTATTGCCCTTGCTAAAGGACACGGTTGCCCAGTTGCTCCTGGATGGTTGAATGTTCTATGAAGTTGGAATTGGGGTTGGAGTGAGTAATTAGATCCTTTAGAAAAGATACAAATTAAATGGTGCCCTCCTTCAAAATGGAAAAGGTTCCTCTTGACAATAATGGACTCATAGCCAGTAGAGACAATCTTGATAGCCAAAGATGTAGAAATCTTTGTTGAATCTTCACTAACAGGTTTTGTTGCTTAGAATTCTGTGAATGATTGGAAGCATTCTTTCTATTCTATTGTGGCCAGAAAATTTGCTCAAGTGCTGAGCTTAAATAGCTGAGAAGTTCAAATGACCCTGAAACCTAATAACCCATCAAATTTGATAGAACTGAAATGGATCCTTTGGATGTCCTACTCTTGGTGCTGATAGTATCTGTTCTTCCAGTCTCCCCTCTACAAAATCTGAATCCACGAGCCCTTCACTCAATGAAATTAGGTGTGAACACCATGTTGGCAAAGATACTGGAGTGGTTTGCATTTCCTTTTCTAGCTCATTTCATATGAAGATTTGGTCATGACTGAAATTACTGAGCAGCAACAACAACAACAATTATATATCCATCTGGGAGACCTTTCTCCAATGAGCTCCATTTATGGGTTCCCAGATACATAAATGGAAAAGGAAATTAATAGTCTGT
Source organism: Myrmecobius fasciatus (assembly GCA_023553655.1). NCBI lineage: Eukaryota > Metazoa > Chordata > Mammalia > Dasyuromorphia > Myrmecobiidae > Myrmecobius > Myrmecobius fasciatus. The sequence goes on from JAJPUD010001337.1 coordinate 25,023, forward strand.
TTGGATTCTCTTTTGAGTGTTGAAACCCAGCCTTGCTCAGTTTCAATTGAACTGAATTGAGGTGAATTCAATTCAATTCATTCAATAATCATTTATTTTTTTAAATTAATTTTTTTTTCTTTTTGCTGGGGCAATTGGGGTTAAGTGACTTGCCCAGGGTCACACAGCTAGGAAGTGTCTGAGACCAAATTTGAACTCAGGTCCTCCTGACTTCAGGGCTGGTGCTCTAACCACTGTGCCACCTAGCTGCCCCTAAATTAATTTTTTTAAACTATTAAACATTCCCTCTCCCTTGGAAAAAAAGAAAAACAAAACATCTTTGACAAATAAGTACAGTTAAACAAAATGAATTCTCATATTATCCGGATCTAAAAATGTATCTCATCTCACATTGTGCTCATCCTCCCTTTAGTAGGTGGTAGGGAGCATTTTTTCATCATTGATCCTCTGGAATCATGGTTGCATTGATCATATTCAATAAAGCATTCATTAAGCCCTATCCTAAGGTACTGTGAAAACAAAAATAGAACAAAAAGCAGACCCTGCCTTCAAGGAGCTTAGATTCTACTGGGAGTTATGACATGAGCAAGACAGCACATGAAGATACAGGTAAGAAAATACAAGTAGGGACACTGGGAAAACCTTCTTGCAGGAGGGATCATATGAGTTAGAGCAAGCATGATTGAAGGGAAATGGTTGGTTCTTTTCTCATCATCCCTTCCCTACGCTCAAAAACTGTTTCACTCATAATAAACCAAAGTTCAAGGAATCCCAGCTGAGAGCTGTTTCATTGGTTTAAAGTGGTATGTCTTCAGAAGGCCACTTGAGCACTCAGCATTTTGGGTAATTGCCAATAGTTCATTATATTAACTGGGTATGGGTTATATAGCTAGGTCAAATCTGGAAGGGAGAGAGCGTGAGTAGAAAGCTTATCAAATCCTCTTTAGCCCTGAAGGAATGGGATGATGCTATGGTAGACTTTTGGCTTATCACCTTGGGCAAGCTGTGCTTCAGTTCAGCTCAATAAGCATTTATTAAGGGTTTACAGTATGCAAGGCCCCATGCTAAGTGCTGGGGATATAAAGAACAAAACAAACCAGGTCTCTGTGCAGAGAACTTACATTCTCTTAAGCCTGAAGGCACTCTTAGATTGGAGTCTTCTTGTTTTTAAAAGAATAAATTGATAAATGCATTTCAATTTAATTGATTCCCTTTGGGAGCCTTTGTATTTTGTCTCATGTATTTAAAGACATTCTTCTGAGAAAGGATCCACAGGGTCATCAGCCTGGCTAAGTGGGCCAGGACATTAATGAGGTTAAAAATCCCAGGATTAGGAACATGTAATATGTAAACAGTTCATATTGTGCATGATAAATTGGGGAAAGGGAGCCAGGAAATGAGAGGGAGGGGGAAATGGGAGGGAGGGAGAAAGAGAGGGGGAGAGAGAGACAAAGATAGACACACAGAGAGAGACACAGAGAGAAAGAGAGAGAGAGAGAAAGCAGGAGAGAGGGAGATGGGGAGACGGAGTCAGAGAAGACAGAGAGACAGATTGATAGAGAAAGATACAGATAGGCAGAATCAAGGAAATAGAGACAAAAATAGAGGCAGACAGAGAAAGAGAGCATCCTTAAATAGCTTATTTTTTTTAACATTTATGCAATTTTAAGTCTATACAGGGATGATGAATTTTGTTCTGGGAGTAAGGAGGTAGAAAAAGGGATAGTGGTATGTAGAGTTAGTGATGAGTCCAGGCAGGATGAGTTCTTAAAATAGATGTTTTAGCTGGCCAGTAGGTAAACTGAGTTAAATGGACTAGCCTAGGCATCTATGGCACATCTCCCATAATGCTACATCTAAAGCTAGGTCCTAGTTAGTGCAACAATGAATCTATTGAGATGGTCATATTATTTGAATTTCCATTGGGTTAGAACCAAGTACCATATTTTACATATAACTTCAAATAACAAAAATTTGAATACAGATAAGGTTCTAATCATGACCTAGTGTCATAGGAGAGGAATGACACACTGCTATGATGAACTATACTTGTGTTAATGTTATAAGCATCTTTAAAAATTCCTAGATTACAAATTATTATATCTTGATAGTTAAGATAACAAACATAATCAAGCTCTCATTCCACAGGGCTTCCCACCTCAATTGTTCAGCTCCTGATTAGTCATTTCATCTCCCTAGACCTCAGTTTCTTTATTTATAAACTGAAGAGATTGGGTTATATGCCTTGGAGGTTCCCCCCAGCTCTCCGTATGTTATTCTGTGTTTTGTTCATAGAAAATGTTCATTAGATAATGGTTGAATAAATTAAGAAAGAGAAAGTGAAGAATGTGTGTATGAGAATGAAAGACAGAGACAGACAGAGACAAAGAAAAAGACAAAGAGAGACAGAGACAGAGAAACAGAGAGAGAGAGAAGAAGAGAGAGAAACAGAGAGACAAAGAGAGAGAGAGAAACAGAGAGACAGAGAGAGAAAGAGAGACAGAGGCAGAGACATAGGAGAAACAGAGAGAGAGAGAGACAGAAAGAGAAACAAAGAGACAGACAGACAGAGAACTTGAAGGCAGTGGAGATGAAAAAGGAGGGCATTCCAGGCAAAGGATGGCCACTGTAAAGGCCTGGAGGTGGGCACTGGAACGCCAAGTTTGGAGATCAGCCTGCAGCAGTTTGGCAGGAATATAGAGTACACAAAGCTTCCAGATGGTTTTGTGCTTCAGTCTAGCACTTGGTTGATGTCTGGGAACCCAAAGGAAAACTTGCCTCTTATAGAGCAGCCTGTGCTCTTATGGTTAAGATCTCAGTAGATTCTTCCCTTGTCTCAGTCCCATGCTCATAGTTCCATATCAAAACTCAGACCCCAGGCTAATGGAGAGGGGAATCAGAAATTCTATTGGGGTTTGTCAAGTGTCTGTAGCCTGGCTGGTTGGTGGTATAATGGTTTCAAAGGCTCAACCTAAACAGCCACTGCTGATTAACAATGGGGTCTCCTCGTACATGAATGATGGATTCCCTTTTGCTGCAAATGGTTTCTGGAGTTGGTCAGAATTATCTCCTAAGACAAAGGCGAAATGCTGCCTGTCAGAAGGGGAGAAAGGACTGGGAAGTCAAACAGTATCATTGTCTCATAGGCCCTTGCCAAAGTACCCTTTGGGCTGCTAATGATGCCCTCATGTCCTTAGGACTGGAATATGCATGTACTTACCTAATAGTAGGGACCCAATAACACTCTTTAAAAAAAAAAAAAATTAGTATTGGAGTGGCTAGGTGGCTCAGTGGATAGAGAACCAGCCCTGAAGGAGGACCTGAGTTCAAATTTGAACTCAGACACTTAACATTCCCTAGCTGTGTGACCCTGAGCAAGTCACTTAACCCCAATTGCCTCGGGGGGGGAATATATATACATATATATTATTTAATTTTTCTAGTTATGTATAAAGACAATTTTTAATGTTCATTTTTACAAAATATTGAGTTCCAATTTTTTCTCCCTCCCTCCCATCTCTTCTTAAATGGCAAGCAATTCAATGTTATATGTGTGCAATTATGTAAAACATATTTCCATATTAGTCAGGTCAAAAGAAAAACAAAAGGAAACTGACCAAAAGAAAAAAACACACACACACACACACACACACGCAAAAAATAGTGAAAATAGTATGCTTCAATCTGCATTAAAAATCTATCTGTTGCACCAGCCCTAAAGTCAGGAGGACCTGAGTTTAAATTGGTCTCAGACACTTCCTAGCTGTGTGACCCTGGGCAAGTCACTTAATCTCAATTGCCTCAGCAAAAAGCAAAAAAAAAAAAAAAACCAAACCCCAAACTATCTGTTCTTTTTCTGGATGTGGATAACAATTTCCATCATGAGGCCTTCAAAATTACCTTAGATCGCTGTATTGATGAGAAGAATTAAGTTATTCACAGCTAATTACATAATGATGCCATCTATTGCTGTGTACAATGTTCTTCTGCTTCTACTAATTTCACTTTGCATCAGTGCATGTAAGTCTTTGCCAATATTTCTGAAATCTACCAGCTCATCATTTTTTATAGCATAATAGTATTCCATTACATTCATATATCACAGCTTGCTTAGTCATTCCCCAATTGATGGGCATCCCCTCAATTTTCAATTCTTTACCGTCACAAAAAAGAGCTGCTATAAATATTTTTGTACAGGTTTTTTTTTTTGTGACGGTAAAGAATTGAAAATTGAGGGGATTTCCCATTTTTATGATTTCTTTAGGACAGAGACCTAGCAGTGGTATTGCTGGATCAGACAGTATGTATAGTTTGATTACCCTTTGGATATAACTATCAAGACTATAACATTATTTATATGGAGAGGGCAAGGACATATGGCCTGTCTTCCCTTTAGACTCTGGGTAATTTTATTATTATTTTTTTAAACCAGATTTAGTTAGTAGAAAATTACTGAATAATTCAAGTCTGTAAGGAACTAACATCCCTGGAGGCACCTGTCACCATCTTGAGATAATTTTTTTAAGAGGCCATAGTGAATAGAATCTTACAATCAGAAAGATTCAAATCTTTCTTTTGACATATCCTAGCTCTGTAACCCTGGGCTGACTTCTCATGCAAGAGTAAAAGTTGCAGAGTGCATCCCAATCTGCACTGGGAGAGGGAGCTCCTTACTCAGAGTATCCTTCACCAATGAAATCACAACAGACATTTAAAAAATTTTATTTATTATTAAAAGTTTTTTATTTTCAAAACATATGCACAGATAATTTTCAACATTCACTCTTGCAAAACATTGTGTTCCAAATTTTTTTCCTCTTCCTTCCCCTTACCCCCTTCCCTAGATGGCAAGTAATCCAATGTTAAACGTGCAATTTTTCTATTTCATATTTCCACAAAAATCATGCTGCACAAGAAAAAATCAGATCAAAAAGAAAAAAATAAGAAAGAAAACAAAATACAAGCAAACAATAATGAAAAAGGTAATACTGTATTATGATCTATACTCAGTTCCCACAGTCCTCTCTCTGGATGCAGATAGCTCTCTCCACAAATCTATTAGAATTGGCCTGAATTACCTTGCTGTTGAAAAGAGCCGTGTCCATCAGAATTGATCATCCTATAATCTTGCTGTTGCCGTGTACAGTGTTCTCCTGGTTCTACTTATTTCATTCAGCATCAGTTCATGTAAGTCTCTCCAGGTCTCTCCAAAATCGTCCTGCTGGTCGTTTCTTATAGAACAATAATATTCCATGACATTCATATACCATAACTTATTCAGCCATTCTCCAATTGATGGGCATCCACTCAATTTCGAGTTCTTGCCACTACAAAAAATGCTGCCACAAACATTTTTGCACATGTGGGCCCTTTCCCATTTTTATGTTCTCTTTGGAATACAGGCCTAGTAGAGGCACTGCTGGGTATGCACAGTTTGATAGCTCTTTGAGCTTTGTTCTAAATTGCTCTCCAGAATGGTTGAATCAGTTCACAATTCTAACAATATATTTGTGTTCCAGTTTTCCTACATCTCCAACTTTCATCAATATCTTTTTCTGTCACCTTAGCCAACATGAGAGGTGTGTCATGGTACCTCAGAGTTGTTTTGTTTAATTTACATTTCTCTGATCAGTAGTGATTTAGAGCATTTTTTCATGACTAGAAATGGTCTTAATTTCTTTATTGGAAAATTATGTTCATGTCCTTTAACTGTTTATCAATTGGAGAATGGCTTGAATTCTTACAAATTTGAGTCAATTCTCTGTATATTTTAGAAATGAAGCCTTTATCAGAACCCTTGGATATAAATTTTTCCCCCAGTTTATTTCTTCCCTTCTAATCTTGTCTGCATTTGTTTTGTTTGTACAAAACCTTTTTAACTTAATATAATAAAAATTATCCAATTTATTTTCCATAATATACTCTAGTTTTTCTTTGGCCACAAATTCCTTCCTTTACAGATCTGAGAGGAAGATTATACTTTGTCCTTCTAATTTGCTTATAATATCACTATGTCTAAATCCTGATCCTATTGTAATTTTTATTATATTAGCTTGGCCTATCTATGAGCATTTGATATTTTTCCAATTGATTCGATCTGACTTTATTTGTATGGATAGTGTTTTGTAATTGTGTTCATATATAGTTCCTGACTTCAGGCAAGAATATTTTGAAGTCAAGACATTGGTGAGGAATGTTCTGATAGGGTCTGGTTAGTTGGATGTCATTTCACTGTGGATAGGGGTTCAACTGACCTATGCTGTAAGCCAGTGGATAGAGCACCAGTCCTGGAGTCAGGAGGACCAGAGTTCAAATTAGTTCAAATTCAGCCTCAGATAGCAACTGTGTGATCCTGGGTAAGTCACAACTCCTGATTGCCTCTCAAAAACAAACAGAAAGATAAATATATGACTGTGGCTTTGTGTTATCCACAGGAAAAGAAATGATGGTGAAATAATACATTGGGAGAAGATGATGAAGGCCGATTACCAGGCTTGTTTTACTTATTGATTATCCTTATTCTACTGGACTTATTAATAAACTGGTTAAATCAGGTATGGGCTGGGATGAGCAAGGCCTGGGGACAGGCTAATTGAGGGTGTCTATCATATTTATAGTAACTTCATTAACTTTAAGAATTTAATACCCCAAGAATATTATATCAAGGATTCAGGAAAAGAAATGACAGGACCATGGAGGATCATTTCCTCCCAACTCTGAGATTGAATGGGACCAGTACAATGCAAATTGTAATATACAACAACCCAGAAAGGACATTTGTCACTTAAACATCAGAAATGTATGTCCTTTCTTGGTTGTTATGACATTTTGGGTAGTTTGAGTCACATTTGGGGAGGAGTCATGCCTTTTGGTTTTGGCTAGGAGCTCATGAAGTATGAGGTACAGTATCTAGAGAGTTGGACTGAAAACCATGAATCCAGTGACTTTGACCCCCATAGCTCTAGCTACAATCATTAGACCATTGGCCACCAAAAGGTGATTATTTTGGTTCCAGCTATGGAGAATTAAAATTGTAATTGGATAATTTTTAAAATTACTTCTTGACTCTATCCACACCAGAAAGTGGAAATGGGGAAAGAAGTCTTGGCTGTCAGCAGGATTTCAGATTGGTACTTGTGCTCAATGAAGGCTACAGTTTCTAGAGAGAGCTGAGAACAGTAGAGTGTTAGACCTGAGCTGGAACACAGAGGATGGACCTGAACACACAGAATGTTTGAATTGGAAAACTGTGAATTGGAGATTACCTAGGTCAGAGGTTCTTTTTATTTATTTTTTTATTAAAAGCTTTTTATTTACAGAACATATGACTGATTTTTCTATATTGACCTTTGCAAAAACATTTTTTTTTGTTCCAAGCTTTTCCCCTCCTTCCCCCCACTCCTCTGGTCAGAGGTTCCTGGGCTCTGTGAACTCATTTTTGTTGTTGTTTTTTGAAAAAAAAATTGTTATTAGTATTTCAATATAATTGGTTTTCTTTGAAATGCTATATATTTTATTTTGTGTATTAAAAACATTCTTTTGAGAAGGAGTCCACAGGCTTCTCCAGACTGTCCAGGATACAAACAAACTTAAGAATCCCTGATTCAGACCAACATTCTGATTTGATAACAAAAGAAACTGAAGCCTGCAGAGGCTAAACGAGTACTCTGAGGTCACATAGGAAGTTAGAGGCAGAGCGGAAAATATAACACAGGTCTCTCGACTCCTGGACTGCTGTATTTTCCAGTATTACCAGGCAGTATATTCAAGGCACTTCAAATATAAATGGTAAAGAGGTCTATAGACTGAACAGGAGATGCAGCCAGTGCTTCCGACCTAGGCAGCATTGGGATTAAGCCATCTCATATTGCGGTGGAGATGGTGATACTGGATAATTCTAAAAGGGAATCTGCACAGGTGCTTGAAAAGGCTCTCAGATGGACAGCTCCATCGGCAGGGTTTACTTGGTCTTCTTCAGGTCGTCTGGTCCAAATGATCTAGGCAGTAGTTCATGGACGGTGCTGACATCATACGTACCATCTGCTTTCGTCATGTAGACATACCAATGTTTTCCAAACTAAAAAAGAATTTAAAAAAAGACCAAAAGGGCCACTTAGTATAGATTTTAGACAAAAGACATCTGTTACCTTGAGATTATTCCTCATCCACAGGATGGTAGGATTAGGGTTTACCTAATCTTAAAGGAGAGAGGAGATTGTTTGATCACATACATACTCCACCTCCCACTGAGGTGGCATTGGGTTCCAAGCAGAGCCATGGTACCTATCCCATCTCTGACACTAGCTGTTTGATCCAGAACTATGTCTCAGTCTCCCCATTTATAAAATGAACTGTTTGGACTCAACAGCCTCTATGCTTGTATGATCTAGGGGGTCAGCAGACATAGATATCCTATACACCACCCTTGCCCTCCATCACCTTCACCCTTCCTAGCAGGTCAGCACCCTGACAAAGCACCCAAAATACCCATGAAAGGGAAAATCCAGGCTCTTCACAGAACTGCTATGACTAAGACTAATTTAGTTCCTTTCTTCTGTATACAACAGGCAGAGTTAACCACCCTCCCTCATTCTTAAATAAACTAGCTAAATATCATGACTGGAGAAATGGTGCACAATTACTCCGGGAGCATTTCTCTTAAACAATATAGAGGAAAGAGCTTGGGATTTGAAATCAAATCCTAGATATAATACTTACTAGCTATGTGACCTTTGGTATCTGCTTTTTAGGCTTCAGTTTCCTTAGCTGTAAAATAAGGGGGCTGGATTAGATGCTCTTAAGATCCCTTCAAGCTCTGAATTTAGGATCCTAAGACCAACTTCCTTCACTTTGGTGACTGTCAATCTCTCCATTTTACCATGATACCATATCATAGAATTCACCTCTTTTAGAGGAATGGGGCTATAATTAGGAAGTTTGTACTGATGTGGTTCCCAGAAGCAGTTATGGAGAACATAAGGAACTTCCAGCCTACATCTGGGTGGCCCCAGAGCAATGCCTTCTAATACCCCATGGCAGTCACAACTGTGGTCACAATCTTTGGAGTTGGAAGGGCTTCCAAGGACATCTAATCCACCATTTGACAGATGACTCACACCTGAACAAGACTCACTTTTACCACACACCTAACAAGTGGTCATTGAACCTCTAATTGGTCCTATGCTGTCTCACATTCTTGGATAAGGTTTAAAGTTCAAGTTTATTGAATTTCCAAGATGACATAAAACTAGGAAGGTTAACTAAATACACCAGTTGATGAGGTTTATATCCTAAAAAGTTCTTGACAGACTTTTTTGTTGTTCAGTCATTGACCCCATTTGGGGTTTTCTTGGTAGAGATTCTGGGGTGGTTTGCCACTTCCTTCTCCAGATCATTGTACAATGAGGAAAATGAGACAAACAGGATAAGTGACTTGCCCAGGGTCACCCAGCTAGTAAGTGTCCAGGGCCAGATTTGAACTCAGGAAGATGAGTTTTCCTGACTCAAGTCCAGGCACTCTACCCACTATGGCGCCCCCTGGCTGCCCCCTCTTTCCTGATTAGCTCTTTCTGATTCCAGGCACAGCACTCTATGCATTATGGCGCCCCCTAGAGACTTCTCTTGACAGACTAGGCTGGATCTAATGAGATGAAATTCAGAAGAATATAATACTATTGCATTGATAACTAATCATTAATTGTGATCCACCTTTTCCCTTCTAATAAAAGGCACAACTTCTGTTAAGGTCAGTCAGTCTCTGAAGGGTATAGCTGACTAATGAGAATGCTCCTAGCCCTCAAAGAACATGCTCCTCAATTTTGAATTCTGTTTAGAATATAAGCAAGGGAACTTGAAGGAAGGGAACCCTTGTGCCCTCCATTAGAGTTAAGAGTGAGCCAGGTCATGAAGGAGAAAATCAGCCAGACAGTTCTAAATGAACATGGATTCCCCCACCCACATTGCTGGGGGCTGCTGAGTCTCCTGATGAAGTCATGTTGTCATCAGGAGGAGCTGAAGACTTATAGACCTATAAATGTCCATCAGTCAAGGTTGATTTTCACTTATCAGGGGAATCCTCTTTCAGAAGGTATTTAGAGGATCTCCCTCAGGTTCTTTGGTTACCAAGAAGCCATCAATTTATGATTGCTTGTCAGTCTACTTAATACTTTGATTATTAATTACCCAAGAACTCTGTATCTCAGGATTTTAATTTGTGTCAAATTCAACAAAAGAAATAGATGCAAAGTGCTTTGCAAGCCTTAGTGTGCTAGATAAATGACCACTATTATTAGTATTACTCTTACTATTTGCTCCCTAGCACTAGGGAGCACTGGGGAGCACTCCCCACTTATAATAAGGTTCAGCAGTCAAGGAAGCCCCTAGGAACCAAAGTCATCCATACGGGCATTTTTACACAGCCACTGTGCTTTTGGAAGTTCTGTGACCCTGGCAAGCCCTGCCTGCTCCTGGAAATGCTGATTTTCCTTTGTTTCAGCTGAACTGATCTCAGTGTCAGCTGAACTGATGTACAGATGTCAGCTGTTCTGATCTCAGTGCTCAGATTCATTCACATTGGAGAACAAAATTTCACAGGCAAAGGACACTCATACTCATCAAATGCTAGAATGAAAACATAGAATGTTTGAGTTGAAAGGGGCAGTGGAACACAAAACATTAATGTCAAAAGGGACCTTGGAACATAGAATGTCAGAGCTGGAAGTGACTGTAAAGCTTGTAGCAGTAGGAAAAAATGAGTCCTTTCTCTTCTGCTAGGTTTCCATCTTCCTAAATTGCCTCCTAGCATTTCAGGGCAGGTGTTCACATCCCTCCTGTGGACTAATGGAGGGGCAGATAGATTTCCAATCTGCAGTAAGCATTGCATACGTGCTGCTGTCCAAATCAGAGAATTACTGTCAGGCCAAATCTGCCACCTGGGCTTTTATGGATCACTTTCAGGAAGGGAATTTTTCCACTTTGCAGACTGTGTCCTAGGGCCAGGGCCAATCCTAAGCACAGCAGGAGCCAAGATTGAAATGTCAAGTCCCTGGCTTAGGACGTGCATTGTTTTTTTTTTATTTGAATTATTTTTTTTTCCCCAGTGTGGTATTTTTTTCCTGAAGCTTATTCATCCGAACTTTTCTCCTATGCCAACAGTTAATGGGTTTGAAGGGCACAAAATGCTGGGCAGCAGGAACTTGGAGTGCTAATCATACCTCCTTTGATCTCAGGCTCACATTGCTATGCCTCAGTTTCTCCCTCTTTAAAGGGAGAAATAGAAGTACTGGAAGCAAGCTCGGAAGGCACTGAGACCAACCCCAACCTAAACACCGAGCTGAGAACGGAGAGGGATCATGAGCAAGGTTTTGTCCCAGGGGGTTAGCATCAGAAGCGTTAGTTTTGGGTTCTGTTGACCTCCAGACCATTGTCCTCATACCTCACAATTCATCACCAGTCTGGTCCCTTGCTAAGCCCCATTCTAGGGTTTCCTCACCGTAGTGTCACTATCTTGGGACTCCCAGTGAGGATGGAGGGGAGGGGGAAAACCTGTGAGAGCCACTCCTTTCTGGCCATGATTCCACCTTGGGTAGCTCTTTCTTCTGCGTCTGTACTGACGCCACTCTTCCTCTACTTTCTACTTTTTCATACAATTATTACAAGCTATGGTATCTGAGACAACACTCTTGACAAGTGAGCCCCTTGTCTCTGTCTGAAGATCTCGGGATGCATTGCTTACTATCTCCCAAGTCACAGGTCCCATTCCATTTCTGCATAGCTTTGATTATGAGGAACATTCTCCTTAGGTTAAGCTAAAATCCATCTCTTACAACTGCTACTTATTGTTTCCTCTTCTATCTTCTGGGGAAAACAGAACTCTTCCTCTTGACTATGTCACAAGTTTGAAAATAGGGATCATGTGCCTCAAAATCTTTTTCTCTTTTCAAGTTAGCCACATTTAGACCTTTCAAGCAATCCTCACAGGACATGATTTTAAGTCGTTTTCCATTCTTATTGTCCTTCCCTGATTTAATCAATGTTCTTTCCTCCTCCTTCCACTCAATATAATTTAAATTGTTTTCCAATTACATGTAAAGACAATTTTCAATGTTTACTTATTATAATATTTCAAGTTCTAATTTTTTTCTTCTTCTCTTCCCTTTTTCTCAAAATGGCATGATATTGATTATACATGTACAATCATATTAAACCTATTTTCACATGCCAATGTCCTTTCTAAAATATATCACTGAGATCTGAACACAACACTGAAGTTGGGGTCTGGCCATAGCATTGGATAGTAGACTTCTATAGACATTGCTATTAACTATTTTGGTTACCATGTCTAATTTTTTGAAAATGAAGACAGATACTTGATAGATGTTTCCAAAACTTAAGGAGCAAAGGTGTCTGGATTATATATTTAAAGTTGGAAGGGATCATGTATGGGTGGGGATTTCTATCTCCATCTCAATTAATAAAGTTACTGAAGGTATAGACACCTTAATAGAATCAATTAATCAACAGAACAAACTATATTAAAGAATTTCTCTTACCACTCCATCACATATGTGGACAAATCCTGAAATCATTTGAAAAGATTCATAGATTTTTGGTTGTTGTTGGGTGAAAGGCAGATAATACCAGGAAACATCTTGGGATTGGTTAAGACCACATCAAGCTTCTTTGCTAAAAATAGGATGGTCAAACAGTGGACCAGCAGAAAAGGACTCCAAGTTTGGGCTCCAAGAGAGAATTGCTCTTTGGACTAACTTGGTAAATACTCTTCTCTAAAAGTTCATTGAAGTCTAGCTGACTAATGTCAATGGGAAGGACACCAGTAAGGGATCATGAGCTAAGAGTACTAGAAACCTAATCTCTCATGGTTGTCATAGAACCCTGAGAATAGTGTTCAACTGATTCTCTGGGAGCCCCAAACCAAAAATATGAGTTGTGGAAGAAATCCCAGAATGGTGAGCTCTATTATATATAGAAGATAAAGCTGAGGCCGTGGATATTTAAGTAACTGCCCAACATCACACAGGTCAAAAGTATCAGAGTAGCATTTTGAACTCAAGTCCTTTGCCTCCATTATGACATTACATTTTTTTTTTTCTTGCTGAGGCAATTGGGGTTAAGTGACTTGCCCAGGGTCACACAACTAGGAAGTATTAAGTGTGTGAGGCCATATTTGAATTCAGGTCTTTGCCATTTCATTAAAAAAAAAAAAAAAGTTTTATAGAGGTTTTATTGGAGAGCTGACATTTGGCATGTTGAATTTTTAATGTGGTTTTCTTGGTGTGTCATTGGCATGTCTTTCTTGTGTTGAATTTTTGATATGTTGTTTTTTTGTTGTGTCATTGGTTTCTGCTTCTTACTCATTTTCTTTTCTTTCTTTTTTGGTATTTCTTTTTTTTTTTTTTTCTTTTATGGTTGAGTTTGATTCCTGGAATAAAGGAGGTGCTGTCCCAAGCTTCCCCAAGCTCCTTGTGCTTATAGAGGGTAGCTTTGTCTGCTTTTTTTCAGGAAACAACCTGATTTTCCAGAGTTTGCCTTCTGAATTGGGACTGGAAGCTGTCCCACTGACCTGCTTTTCTCCTGAGCCAGGACAGAGGGCTCAATAGCTGATTTGTTGTCATTAAGACCCTCTTATGAACTTTACCAGAGTCTGTCTGAACCCTTTTCACCCCAGTGAGACTGACCTTCCTTGCAGTTTTTCCAATCTGTCTTGAAGAGGAGAATGCTTTCGTTCCATCAGACTCTGTTCAGAGACTTGGTTTCGTGTGGTTTTTGAGAGAAACTAGGAGAGCTCGAGCAGCCTCCTGGCTATTACATTTTCTACAGTATCATGCTACCTTCCAAGAGCCACTGTATGGCTATTTTCTATTTCCCTTCCTTCTCCTACTCATTGGGAGAGTACTTCTCATTAATCATATTTCTTTCTTGCCATCAGCTGGACTTGGAGAGAGGTATGAACTCCAATTCTGCTTTCTTATATTTCATAATTGTGAGACTGTGGCCTTTATTTTCTTGTCTTCAAAATGGGAATAACACACACACACACACACACCCACCACGTATAGTATCTAACTTATGGGGTTATTGTGAGACTCAAATAAGCTAATTCTTAACCAACTGTATACAAGTTATGTTCGAGGTACTGGGAAAACAAAGATAAATTACAATCACTGCCCTCAGAGAGTTTACTTTCTATTGGGAGAGATACAAAATTTAAATTAGATAAGTAGTAGATAATTTTAAGAGAAAGAGAGTACTAATAATGAGGAAGATCAGGAAGGCCTGCCCATGGGAGATGCCTTGAATGAAACTAATTTTTTAACTAATCAAATTCGCTTTATTATAATAATAGTAAATTATATAGTATCTTAAGGTTTGTAAAACATTTTATAAATATTGTCTAATATAATCCTCACAATATCCTGGAGATGTAAGTGCTATCATTATATCAATTTATAGAAAAGGAAACTGAGGCAGTTAGAGGTGAAGTGGCTTACCCAGAGTCACAAAGCTAGTAAGACCTGGTACTCTATCCACTGTGTTACCTAGAAGCTAAGTAAGGTTGAGGGATGCTGTCTAAGCATGGAGGCAATGGAAGAAATGAAGGTAGTAGACAGAGTGCTACAGTGGGGAATGACATAGGGTGCATGTGGAGTGTCTGGGAAGGTTTGGATGGCACCAGGTGCCAGCCTTTAATAAATGTATCAGCTATTGTAATACTTTTTCTCTTTCTATGTCTTGCTCTCAGCTCTGGCTTCCTAGGCTTCTGCTACCTAAGTTGGCAGGTATATCATGTAACCAGTGATTCAGGACCGCCATGATTGTGGAGGAGAACAGAGCGATGCCTTAAGAATTTAAACTCTTTGAGGGCAGGATTTATTTACTCCAGTGTTTAGCAACAGTACCTGGCACATAGCAGACACTCAATAAATGTTTGCTGAATTGAACTGAATTTGTTGAATTGGAAGGCAGAAGAGCTACCATTCACTCAGTCTGGAAGATTCAAAAATAGACAAAACTTACCTCTCTCATTACTTGTCTACAGGCTCCACATGGTGCAATAAAGTCATTCTTCAAGTTACTGAGAAAGCAAAGCACAGAATCCATCAATTAAGTAATTATCTAACGGTTAACTCACTAATGGGATCATTGAACTAGACCAAGGGGCTCAGCTGATGTCATTCTATCTTTTTACATTATACCTTTGCACAGGTTTATGTTCTCCTTTCTTTTATATTCTCCACTCCCCATCAGAAACCTGAACATCTATTAACATGCCCTTTCCACAAGACTTTTTCTGTTCGTGCCCTTTCTGGAAATAATTTTGTATATGAGGCAGCTGGGTAGCACAGAGGTAGAGCATGAGGACTAGAGCTCAAATATGGATTCAGACAATTACTAGCTCTGTTTCCTCAACTGTAAAATGGGGAAAATAATGACACCTACTTCCTAGGATTATTATGAGAATTAATTGAGATACTATTTGTGAAGCACTTAGCATAGTATCTGGAACATTAGCTATTATATGGCACTGTTAGCTATTATATACTTTGGACCCGCTTGTCTAACTCCCTCTTTCCCATTAGAATAGAAGAAAACAGCAGAGATGATTTCCTTTTTTTTTTTTTTTTTTGGTTTCTTTTTGTGTTTTGGAGGGGTGGTGATACAGAGCATAGCATCTTGTACATAGTAGATGCTTAATAAATGCTTGCTTTTAAAAGGATGAAACAAAAGTCATTCAATTAAGTAACACCCAAAATAAAGATCAAGGGAAAATCTTCCCAAATATACTTCCCAAATATATAGATTCCCACACTACCAATGGAAAAGGGAAAATGCATAAGGAATATAGTAGCCAGGGAACACTGGTGAGAGATTTGCTTGCTAAATTTAGTTGAATCAAATAAACAAGTATTAATTAAACCTTTGTTCTGTGATCAGCCCAAAAGGAGGCACAAAAATTAAACAAGACAGCCCTGGCCTTCACAGAGCTTATAATTTAACCATAAGATTATAGCTTTAGATAAAAGGGCCTTTAGAAATTATTTAATCAGGCAGCTAGTTGGTTCAGTAGATGGAGCACCAGCCCTGAAGTCAGGAGGGCATGAGTTCAAATCTGGCCTCAGACACTTAACACTACCTAGCTATGTGACCCTGGGCAAGTCACTTACCCCCAATTGGCTCAGCCAAAAAAAAAAAAAATAGAAGTTATTTAATCTATCCCTTTTAATTTATAGATGAGGAAAATTTAGGGCTCAGAAAGATTAAATAATGTGTTCCAAGTCACAAAAGGACGTTTTGAACCCAGTCCCTGTAACTCCAAAATGTGCCTCTGAGAGAGATTAGATATGGACCCAAGTGACTAATAATACAAACTGGATGGGGATTCATGTATTAAGCAGAGTACAAAATATTGTGAAGTCAGAACTGTGGCATCTCGGAGCAGGACAGGGCCAGAAGGCATTGAGTCTAGACCCTGACTGAGCAGAAACTCAATGCTTCCTCGACAAATGGTCAGAAAGCCTCTGCTTGAAGACCCTGGTTAGGAGGATCTGGCTACTTTGGATGCTCTTTGTTCCCTAGGAAGTGCCTTGATGTCAAACTTAAACTTGTCCCTTTGCAACTTCCATCCACTACTTTCAGGGAGAGCTCATAACCAGTTGAGGTTGAAAGGGAAGGGTTTTGGGGATGGACTGGAGGGAAGAGGAAGACTATTTCAAAGGGAGACAGACCTTGAAGGGCAGGATGCCAAGAGATTGAGATGAGGGATCCAGAAGATGAGATTATGGGACACAAAACTCCGTTTGCCCTGAGTTCCATTCTCTTTTATAAGGAAGTGAATCACTCTGCTGAACAATTCATGAATCACAAGGAAGTGAGGCAGATGATGGGCAAACTAATAAAGAGGCAAACCTAGGATTGATGTCAGGGAAAGCTTCTTAATAATCAGAACTGTCCAAGAGTGGAATAGAGGGAGGTAGTGAGTTGTCCCTTGCTGGAGGTCAGGTATCTTTTGAAAGGTGGTATGGCCTATCAATTAGAGTTCTAATACCTCATCCTACACTTATTATCTGTGTGTTCTTGGGCTAGTCACAGCTCCAGTTTTCTCATCTATAAAAGGGAGACAATGACAACTATAATATTCATCTTGTAGAGTTAATGTATTCTTCTAGTAAGGATGAGCCATTTTACAAACCTCAAAGGGATATAGTGATATAGGGGTAATTCTGGAATTGCAGATTAGATTAAATGGCCTCTAGGATTCTCCAAATTTCCTTTCACATTTTATGAACCTGCAGATCTACTTTCTAATAATAATATGAATGAACTAGAGAGGAAAGATCTCTACTCACATGGCAACCACCCTGAGTTCACAACTTCATCACCTTTTGTCTGAACTATTGAAATAGCCTCCTAATTGGCTCCTTGCCTCAAGTCTCTCCCTATGTCTCCCTTCTCCAGTCATCCTCCACATAGCTGTTAAGTGATCTCTCTATGCCTTTCCCCTACTCCATAAACTCCAGAGATTTTTATTACTTCCAGAATCAAATATAAACTTCTGTCTTTTAAAGCCTTTTATAACCCAGGCCTTTTCTGTTTTCCAGACTTTTTATACATTACTTCTCTTCTTGACCTTTATAGTACAGCCAAAAACATATTGCTCTTCCTCATACATGACGTTTCATCTTCTATTTTCATGACTTTGCTGTTCTATGTGCCTGGGATGCGTTCCTTCCTTATTTCTGCTTTTTTGGAATCCCTAGTTTCCTTCAAAACAGCTCAAATTAGCTTCCATATGAAATCTTTCCTAATTCTCTCACTATGATTTCTTAGTGCCCTTTTCCCCAAAATTACATCATCTTTATTTTGAATACATCTATTTCCCTTCATAGAATGTAAGCTTCCTGAGGGCAAGGATTGTTTCATGGTCTTTTGACTCAGTGCCTAGCACAAAAGATAAGAGGTACAATGGATAGAGCACTGGGCCTTGGGTCGGGAAAATCTGAGTTCAAATCCAGCTACAGACACTTGTTGGGTGCATGATCCTGTACAAGTCACCTAACCTTGGTTTCCTCATGTGTAAAATAGGGATAATAATAGCATAATAATAGCATAATAATAGCACCTCTCTTCCAGGGTTATTGTGAGGTTCAAATGAGATAATGGTTGTAAAGTGCTTATCATTGGGACTGGCACATGGTAAAGGGTTATTTAAATATAAAACTATTAGTAGCAGTAGTAATTTTCTACTAAATGACGATTGATTATTGTACAGGAATATTCCAAATGAACTAGCTTATTGAGACTTATTGCTCATATTTATAAAATTTTAAAAGCATATGTGCCTATAAATTCCTTGGCATGGGAAACTAAAGGCATGAACATGCAAAATTCAGAGACTAAGGGTCCCTGTAGATAGAACTCTTGAACTGATTTGTCTGTCTGTGCATAGGATAGTGTTCCAAAAACCTTATTTGACAATTTTTAACCTTGAAATGGTGGCCTGAAACAATGGAAAAAAGCTGAATTTGTACTTAAAAGATCTAAGTTTGAGTCCTGATTTTACAAATGAGGAATCTAAGAATCAAAGAGAGAAGTGAGTGGCTCCTCCAAAAATTTCCCTTGCAATTACTTTTTTTTTTAACGTTCCTATTGTCTCCCTCAGACTCTAAGCTCTTTAAGGACAAGGACCATTTCATTTTCAATGCCTGGCATACAGTAGGCATCTAATAAATGCATGTTATTCAATAGCTTATATTGGTAGGTCTTGAGAGACATTGGAGGAGCTACATGGCACAGTGGACCTGGTGTCAGGAAGACTCCTCTTCCTGAGTTCAAATCTGGTCTCAAGCACTGATTAGCTGTTTGTGAGCCTGGATAAGTTATTTTGTTTGCCTCAGATTCCATCTGTAAAATGAACTGGAGAGGGAAATAACAAACCACTAGCTGTGTAATCCTGGATAAGTCATTCCACTCTGTTTGCCTCAGTTTCTACATCTATAAAATGAACTGCAGAAGGAAATGGCAAACCACTCCAGTATCTTTGCTAAGAAAACCCCAAGTGGGGTCAGGAAGAGTCAGACATGACTGAAATAACTGAACAACAACAGCATGAGAGACATCAAGGCATAGAGGAGCGGTATCAGAATTAGGGTGGCGGTTCAGCATCTACTTCTGATAAAAACTGGCTGTGTGACCTTGACAAGTCACTAAATGGCAAGGTGAATGGAGTGTGCTGAGTTTGGAGTCAGGAAGACCTGAGTTTAAATACTCAAATATTACCTCAGATACGTGGCAGTTGGGGTTCATCAAATTACTTAACTACTTTCAAGACTAAATTTCCTATTTTTTGGGGGGGAGAGGGGAAGGGAAAATAAGGCAATTGAGTTATATGACTTGCCCAGAGTCCCACAATTAGTAAATGTTAAGTGTTTGAGACTGGATTTGAACTTAGGTCTTCTTCACTCCAGGACTGGTGCTCTATCCACTGTATTAGCTAGCTGTTCCCTAAATTTCCTAATCTGTAAAATGAGGGTGCTGGATTTGACAGCTTCTAATTTTATAATCCTATGATTTAACCTCTCAAGACCACCCCTCTGGCCCCAGGCAATTCAGAATTATCAATACAGGGTGAGTGGTGATCTGCATTGGTGAAGAGACTTTCTTCACTGGAAGCTCCTCATGCCAGAGAAAATGCAAAGTCATCTTGCCAGTAAGGGGCAGAGCTGGGACTTAAACATAGGCTTTTTAACTCCTAAGCCAAGACTTCTTTTACTCCCCTACTCCACAATTTTCCAAAGGTGAATTCTAATAAGGAGGAGGGCATTTTGTATTCTCTTTGCAATACGTGCAAGTCAGAATGGAATAAATGACTAGAGCAATCAGAGCTGAATTCTGGCTCCAGAAAGCAGGCAGATAATAAGCAACATGGCTGGATCCTGGAGATGTGTGTGGGCTTTGTTTAAATAAGATAGATTTGCTAATCATAGCTAGGACTTCATTCTTGGACGTCAATAATAACCTAGAGCAAACACCCATGGGGAGGTGAGGGGTAGGTGGAGGGGAACGGGAGATGTAAACAACTCAGTCTGCCACATCATTAGCCTTTCCACGGCTCTGGCCTTCTTTTCCCAAATATGATTAATTTCTTGGATTTGGTTCTGAAATTGTCATTTTTTTTTTTTTTTTACTCTACTCTCCTACCTTCTGTGAAATGTAATTTGCATCCTAATTCCAGTTCCCTGAGACAAAATGTTCCTGGCAAGTCATTATTTGCTCTGGCCTGAGTTAGTGAGGACCTGAAATCACCACAGCAATGTGGCCTAGAGGAGGGGTGTCCACAGCGGAGAGGAAGAAGACCACTCAGATCCCCCCCCAGTCACTGTCTCGAGTCACTGCAGATGGACAGAACCTGCTCCCTGGATCTGAACTTGTTGGTGTTGAGGGCTGACAATGGAGAGGGAGGAAGAGGCCAGCATGGGTTAGAGAATATTTTTCAAGAAATATCATTTTTGGGGCAGCTAGGTGGCGTAGTGGATAGAGCACCAGCCCTGAAGTCAGGAGGACCTGGGTTCAAATCTGGTCTCAGACACTTAACATTCCCTAGTTGTGTGACCCTGGGCAAGTCACTTAACCCCATTTGCCTCAGCAAAAAGCAAAAAAAAAAAGAAATATCATTTTGGGGGCAGCTAGGTGGCTCAGTGGATAGAGCACCAGCCCTGAAGTCAGGAGGACCTGAGTTCAAATCTGGTCTCAGACACTTAACATTCCCTAGCTGTGTGACCCTGGGCAAGTCACTTAACCCCAATTGCCTCAGCAAAAAAAAATATATATATATATATGTATATATATATAGATAGATAGATAGATTCATGGTCTTTTGGAAGCTTTGAAGGAAATACAAGATCATTCAGTCCATCTCATTTTGCAGATAAAGGATCAGAAGAAGTTACTTGTTTAAAGTCATAGAGCAAGGACAAGAACCTATCTCCTCACTTCAGTGAATGACTCTTTCCTCCCTACCTTCCTCTTTTTTTTCTTCCCTCCCTTCTTTTTGCCTTTTCCTTCCTCTCTCCTTTTCTCTCCCCTTTCTCTCTTTCTTCCCCTCATTCCCTTCCTCTTTTCTTCCTTTTCCTTCCCTCCCTTTTTTCCTTCCTCTCCTTTTTTCCTTTCCTCTCTTCTCTTTCCATTCCTTTTTCTCTCTTTCTTGTTCCCTTTCTTCCTCCTTTCCTTTCTCTCTTTCTTCATTTTTCCCTTCTTTCCTGTCTTCCACCCTCTCTTTTTTTCCTTCCTTCTCTCCTCTTTTCTTCCTTCTCTCCCTTCCTCTTTTTTCCCTCACTTGCTCATTCTTCCCTTTCTTCCTCTTTTCCTCTTCCCGTTCTCTCTTCCTTTTCTCCTCCTTCCCCTCTCCCTTATTAAAAACAATTGCTGTCTTTTGTATTTTTAAACATAAAAGTCATTTTCTGAACATACTACCCTCATCCCCATTGAATCCTCACTTAAAAGTAAGAAAAAGTTAAGCAAACACATCAACAGAGCAAATGGTCAACAAACCAACTGTGTATAACACTTGATATTTCCCATCTCTCTATGGAGAAAAGAAGGTTCATTATATCACACTACTTTTTAAGAGCAAAGGGCTTAGAGGTGGCAGGGACTTTAAAAACAATCAATTTTCATCATAAAAGCTGAAAGAGACCTCATCTAATTCAACCCCTTAGTTGTTATTGTTTGTTGCTGCTGTTTTTATAGATGAGAAAACTGAACCCAAGGAGATTGAAGGATTTGCCCCAATTTTAGCAAATAGCAGAACTGGAGGATTCAAATTAAGGTCTTTGGTCTTCTAAATCCACATCCACTGGTTTGTTTTCTTACTAAGCCATATGACCTCTTACTTCTACTAGTCCATGTTTTGTCCCTGTTAGCAATGCTGGCTTATATTATCACTGCGGTCTTCTCAGGTATCTCTACTGAATAAAAAAGAATAATCGATTGTATATGACATTCTGTGTTTTAAGGCCCCTGCCTAGCTATAATATTCTGCTTTAACAGCCTGTATTCTAAGGCTCTTTCCCAGCATTGGCATTCTATGGGCTAAGATCCCCTCCAGTTTTAGCCATCAACCTACCATTCCGTGAATTAGTTTTGGACACTCACCTGGTAATAGCAATAGCCCGGAACTCTTTGTGTCCTTCCGAGATGGCCTTCTGAATGGCAGTGCGTTCTGCACAGATGCCTAATGGGTAGGCAGCATTTTCTATGTTGCATCCTGGGGACAAGAGAATACAATCGACCAAATAGCTGGGTAAGGAGATACCTCAAAGAGCCCCAAGTCAGAAAGAAAGATGATTCAAAAGATATGTGTGTGTGTGAGCACACGGACACATGCATGTATCTATATATGTATACATAAATATATCTTTGCTTAACTATAGTTTGCTTGGGGAATATGGGGGGTGGGGGATAAAAAGGAGGAAAAAAGAATAAAGTAAAAAAAATGTGTGCAGCAGAAAACAGAAGAATAACCTACAAGGAAGGAAGGAAAAGATGCACACTCAAATATAATTTCTTCTACTATTATATATCCTTTCTTGGATTGAAAATTTATTATTATACATTTTGAAACTTCCCTGATATTCCACTGGGCAATGTTTTGTTTTGTTTTGTTTTGCTTTTTTAAAAAAATTCTGTTTTTATAAATAGATATAAAAGAAAAAAAAATAAAATTTGAAGTTTGGGGAAAAAAAAGAAAGATGATTCTCTAGGTTAATACAAAACACCCAGGTTCTAAAATACCGCCAAGGGATTATCCCAGACCCTGAGTGCACCGGGCTTCCAGAGTTAAACCAAGGGAGGGGGAGCAGGATATTGAGGGAACTGGAAACCATATAAAAAGAAAAGTTAAAGGGTCTGAAAACATTTAACTGGGGAAAAGCAGAGATTTAAGGGATACATGATAGCTTTCTCCAGATGCCTAAAGGGCAATGAGGACAATTGCAGAGGCAGATTTCAGTTTGACAAGGAAAGCCTAATGGTTGGAGCTTTTCAGCATTGGGATGGCCTGCCTGGGTGGAGTACAAAGTTTTCCTAGTCACTGAAAGTCTTCAAGCAGAGACTGGACCACCACTTGTCAAGAAGGGAACAACACCTCCAAGGAAATAAAGCAAAAAAATTGTGCAAATGTATGGAGGAGGGTGACGATAACAATGGGAGATACCAGAGGAGGTCTCTTCTAGGAGGTGACACTGGAGCTTGGAGGGAACTAGAGATTCTAAGGGGTCAATATGAAGAGGAAGAAGATTCCAGATATGAAGGAGAACCTGTGTAAAGGTGTGGAGGTGGGAGAAGGCATGACATTTATGGGGACCATCATGGATATCAGCATGTATGAAAAGCAACGTGAAATCAGTCTGGATTCAAAAGCTTGAGCCATACAGTAAAGAGATTTAAATTCCAAACAGAAGAGTTTGTACTTTATCCTGGAAGCACTGAAGTGTTTTGAGCAGGGCATTGATATGTGTCCCTTTGGAATACAAAATTGGCAGATGTGTGGAGGATATATTGCAGAGGGGAGAGACTGGAGGCAGAGACACCAGCTGGTGAATGGTTAAATGTACTAAGGCCTGGAAGGAAATGCTGCACTGCCAAGAAAAATGATATTTAAATTGGGGGAACTTCTGTGATTCTGGTAATAAGGGAAGGGCCAGAGGGGTACTCTCTCCATGAAAGCGGATCATCACAGAGTCTTAGTAAATAAATATATTTGAGAGAGTTGCTGGGGGCATCTAGAGCTTAAGTGAATTGACTAGGATCACATAACTAGAAAGTGAAAAGAGGCAGGATTTGACCTTTCTGATATCTACCTTGGCACTGTCTCCATTTTGCCACATCAGTTAAAAATGTAAAACATGAAAAAAAATAAGAAATGGTAATGTAATCCAATGGCCATTTATTAAGCATCAGCTGGGTACCAGGTCCTCATGCTTGGTGCCAGAAATATAGATAAAACAAACAACAACAAAAACAAAACAGATCCTGACTTTAAGAATCTTACATTCTATTAAGGGAAGGATTTAGATGAAAGAATATTGAAGAAACAAAGTAGAATGAGAACTACGATGACAGACAGATGATTGGCTGGCTGGATAGAGATAGAGAAAGATTTTTAAAAAGTATGGAGAGGAGCAGCTAGGTGGCGCAGTGGATAGAGCACCAGCCCTGAAATCAGGAGGACCTGAGTTCGAATATGACCTCAGACACTTAATACTTCCTAGCTGTATGACCTGGGCAAGTCACTTAACCCCAATTGCCTCAGAAGAAAAAAAAATGGAGAGGGAAGAATAAAGAATAAAGAGATAGAAGGATAGATACAGACAAAAAGAAGGGGTAGATATGAGAATAAATAAAGAGATAGATGGATAGAGAGAGCACCTGGATTGATAGAAAGGATAGATAGAAAGATGGTGAGACCAATGGATAGAGAAGGATGAATGGATAAATAGACAGGTAAAACTTTTAAATAAATAAGTACTTATATGAAGCAAGGCACTACTACATTCCAGGAATACAAATAAGTGCAGCTCAGAGAGCTTTCCCTGCTCCTCAGGTCAGACATCCCAAAGCACTTGGTGTGCATGTTTCTAAAGTCCTCATATGTGATGTGATGTACCATATTTACATGGGTTGGTGTTTTGGAAAGGCAGCACAGTGCAGTAGAAAGAGTACTGGATTTGAAAAAGGAGAACCAAAATCTGAATCCTGCCACTTATTAGTATTATTAGTTCTCCTGTTTCAGATTCAGCACTTATCTGATCTTGGGTAAGTCACTTATCTACCCTGTCTTGGTTCTTTTATTTATAAAATGAGGGGATTGGATTTAGTAACCTCCACAGTGCCCTAAATTTGTGATCCTGTGATCCCTTTGCTAGACAGTGACCTTGAAGACAAGAACTGGAGAGCTACATTTTGTATCCTCCACAAAATCGAGCCTAGTGTTCTACACAGAATAGATGTTTAAGGGTATGTGAAAGGAAAGCTACATACACAATGTATAAAGGTACGATTTGAGCAGTCCTCTCATTCAGTCAGCAAACATTCATTAGATAACAGCTAGATAAGGCAGTAGATAGAGCATTAGGTATAAAAAGTTAGGAAGACGAGTTTATATTTGACCGGAGATGTTTACTAGTTGTGTTACCCTGGGTATGCCACTAATGTCTGTCTTAGTTTCAACATCTGTAAAATAGGAATAATAGCAATACAAACCTTTCAGGATTGTTGAGAAGATCAAATGAGATAAAATTTATAACTTTGCAAAGTTTAAAGTGCACTCTAAGGGCTAGCTGATGCTATTTTTATTAAGCATTTACTAGATTCCAGGTACTGTATCAATCTCTCTCTCTCTCTTTTAATTAAAGCTTTTTATTTACAATACATATGCATGGGTAATTTTTTAACAGTGACCCTTGCAAAACTTTCTGTTCCAAATTTTTCCCTCCTTCCCTTCACCCCCTCCCCTAGATGGTAAGTAGACAATACATGTTAAAATATATGATAAATTCAATAAATGTATACAAATTTATACAGTTATCTGGCTGCACAAGAAAAATCAGATCTAGTAAGAAAAAAAAAAGCCCGAAAAGGAAAACATAATGCAAGCAAACATCAATAGAAAGCATGAAAATGCTATGTTGTGGTTCATACCACTGTGTCAATCTCAATATAGAGATTAATGAATAAAGAGAATAAAATAGGACAGAGAGGACAACCAATTGTTAAGCTGTCAATAAAAATGTATTAAGTACCTACCATAGCCAAACACTGTAAAAGTACTGAGGGTACAAAGATAGGCAAAAGACAATATATTAAGGTATATTGAATATGGAACTGTATTCTTGAGTTATATTTTGGAGGGAGTTTTATTTTTGAGTTGTTTTATTTTTGAGGAAATGTATTCTTGAGTTTTGTTTTACAGGAAATGTATTCTTGAATAGTTTTATTTCAAGGGGAATACAGTCTTAAGTTATTTTATTTTGGGGAAAAGAGATTCTTGAGTTGTTTTATTGGGGGGAGGGGAGAATGAGAAAGGTAGAATAGAGAGCTTCCAAACTTCTGATTTCAAGGGCACAGAGAACTTCCTGTGAAAACTCCATCTCCTGATACATGTAACAACTCTCCTATACCTTACAATTTTTGAATGTTGACTGGAAACCCTGAATGTCTTATCAATAGTCATCCAGCTTTTATGAATCAGAGACAGAACTTGAACCTGTTAAACACTACTCCAAGAAGTCTTTCATAATTGTGAATATATATATATATGTATATATATATATGAATATATATATGTGTATATATATATATATATATATATATATAATTGATGTCAGTGGAATATTAAGCTCCTAGAGGGAAGGGATGTGTCTCACTTTTGATTTTCTATCATTAATGCCTGGCACATAACAGAAGCTTAATAAATGCTTGTTGATTATGTTTTTGTTTATATTTTTTTGTGGGTGAGAGATAATTAAAATTAAGTGACTTGCCTAAGGCAATACAGCTAGTAATTGTTAAGTGTCTGAGGTCAAATTCGAACTCGGGTTCTCTTTATTTCAGAGGTGGTGCTCTGTCCACTGAGCCATTTAGCTGCCTCAATTATGTTGTTTAGACTAAGTATATAGAATCTCTTATTAGTGTTTTTTCTCCCTTATATAAGAGATTTCAGGCTGACTAACTTCCTTCCATAAACTTTTAATAAGCATCCACTTACTCTATGCAAAGCTCTCTGCTGGGTTCAGCAAAAACAGAGATAAATAAACAAGAAGTGGTTCCTAACCACAGTATAATATTTAGACAGTTTCATCATTACACCATCATTTTTACAGACTGTCCCTAAGAACACACAAAGAACAGAATGGCTTGCAAAACTCATGAGTTTCCCACTGATGGGGAAAGTTACACAAAGGAAAGGAAGTACATGAAAAACACTCCTCTGAGCCACAAGCTGAGCCCTGCTATGACTCAGCCTGGAACAACTATAAAAAGCTAATCCCCAAATTTTCGCCAAATACTTAGTTATTCTCCAGTTTTTATTCAAACTTGGACATCTGGAGGCAGTATAATAGGGTGGAAAGAGCCCTGGGTTGGCAGTCAGCAACTCCGGGTTTCAATTCCAATCTGACTGTTTAATTTACCTTTGGGATCATGGGAGTCTCAGTTTCCTCTCCTGTATAATGGGGACAATATTCCTTGTACTATGCACCTCATAAGGTTGTTATGACAAAAGGACACAACAGGAATTAGCATTGTCATTATTTATAAAAATTATTATGTTTTCTTTACAAATAGGAATCTGGAAGGTAGTGGGTGATTTTTTTTTTAAATTTTAAGCAGAATACTTCTTTGATTTTTGCTATTGCCAGCGACTGTTTTGTACCCCACTCTTATTTATCTCTACTTCCCCAGGCTGGTCTATTTTGATTAATCTGTCACTTGTGAATATTAAGAGACCCAAGACTTTGGCTCACCATCAAACTTTAGACATGGATAGTTGGAATCTTAGGACATAAAAAGTCAGAACATGGAATATCAGAGCAGAGAAGAAATTTTAAAGCACCTAGCTCAATTCCTTTATTTTACAGATGGAATCTTAGAGAACACTAATCCTCTTGTTTTAAGGGTAAAGAAACTGAGACTCAGAGAGTTCATTGCCTCAAGTCACACAGCTAGTTAATAGCAGATATGTGGGGAAGAGGAGGGAAAATGAAGTCTTTTTGCTCCTTCAGGCTTCTTTTCACTCTACTAGAGTAGACAGAACACTAGATTTGGAGTCAGGAAGATCATCTTCTTGAGTTCAAATATGGCCTCAGGCACTTACTAACTGTGTTAACCTGAGCAAGTCAGTCAACCCCTATTTGCCTCAATTCCCCATGAAAGGGATAAATTGAGTGAAATGGGAATGTGACCCTAATTATGACTTGAGACTTTACAAAAACAAATTGAGCTGTAGGTAAAAAGCTGCAGGTGCTGGATTGTCTTGGATGAACATTTCCCCTCCTGGTTCCCCCCCCCCCCTTAATTAGCATTTAAGTACTTCTTTTAAAGGCGATAATGGCTTTGGGAATTCGGCTAACAGAATTCTCATCCAAGAATGTCTGCTTGTATATTATTTACTAATATTCTTTGGGATAGATTTTTGCATTTAGAACGTAAGCCTGGACACCCCCCAGACAATAAGAGAAAATGTCCAGGGATGAGGGTGTGGGGGACTTCTGTGTTTAGGGTCTATTTAATCTTGTGTTTTGTAGTTTGTGCTTTGCATTCCTGTACTGACTCTTTGTCTATTGGGAGTTGCCCTTTCTCCAGAGATCATAATAAATTCCCCCTCCCCCCCTTTTTTTTTTACTTTGAGAGTCTTTGATTTTAATTTAGGTAAGGGTCATTATCCTACATAGTTTTGGGGGCTTGCCCAGGATATTTCCTATTTGTGAAGGGTGTCTCCCATATTGAATCCTTAGGCAAGAGCCCTCCGGAGAGTTCTCTGGTGGTCCTTTGACTCAGCTCTGAAACTCCCATTCTGATCAGGTAAAGTCCCAAAGAGATACTTGGAGAAAGCAAAAAACAGATGTGGGCTAGCAAAGATAGAGGATTAATTCAACTCAGGAGACAAGCCAGCAGCAAAAGTTTGGAATTGATCAAGTAAGTTGTTCACAACCCAAGTGGGAGAGAAACTGGTGAAGGGGGTGGGGTGGGGGAATAGACTCTAAGCTGTTCAAGTCCCTAAGAGAACTTTCTCTTTTGCCAAGAATTGGTGAGCTGCCTAGGTGACTGGAATTGGTAGAGACTTAAACAGTTAAAGTCTATATAGTACTCTCATTTCCCTTTGGTAAGATCTGGTGATTAAGGAGGAGAAGATACTGTGAACCTTGCAAAATGAACAATCTAGCTGGCTCTAAAAACCTATCTACTGTCCCAGGAAGATCGCATTTTAGAAAGAATTGGGATGAAGTAACAAAATATATAGAGATCAAATACAATTGTTTTGTTTGGATAGGTGCCCCACTCACTTGGAGGAACTGTCCATTTTTCCCCACCCCTGCAAGGCATGAGTGTAAATTCAAAGGAGCCTTCAATACCCAATCTTCCAGCTCCAGAACCCCTCCTCAATTCCACCCTAAGGTGTGGCCAAGAACAGGAGCTTGATTGATTTAGAAAAGCAGTTTGTGTTTGTGTAAGAGCCTGTGATTTGTCTTCTGTGTTTCTCTCAGTCAGCCATCTGGCTATTTGGAATTTAAAAATGCTTGTTTTGTACATAATTAGACTTATGCAAAAAGTTTTTAGCTAGAAAGAGGAAAGACTAGTTCTGAGATAGGGAAAATTTTAAACTGCCACATCAAAAAGAAAACCCTCCCCCAAACCTGACATATTTCTGTGGACCTAGAACTGGTGAATTTGGGTTTGTAGAAATAGTTAAAATTACAGAACTGCTAGAATGGTTTAGCAGATTCTGAGGGTTTTGAGACTAAGTTTTAAGTTACTTGGCACTGTCTCTCAGTCAGCTAACTGGAGTTAATTTATTGTACATCTTTGACATGCCCCTCTGGCATTTCTGGTATAGAAGGTGGGCTAGTCACTGGGTCATTGACCTGCAGCCAGACACCTGGGTCCAAATTTCTCTGAACCTTTCCGCTATGGTCCTAAAGTTTGCCAATGTTGTAAAGCCCTATAGACAGACTTCAAGGGGTAGTTTTCTGCCAACTTAAATTTTAGGGCTGTCTGTTTAAATTGGAATTCTGATTCTGAAATTATATGAGATAATTACTATTAACTAGTGTGTGCTAAAATTGTGATTTTAAGATTTTAGAAATGTATGCAATAATATTGAAATATTACTATTAGAAATGTAAATCTATATTTGATTTGATTTTAAGTTAAAAAAATTTTTTTTTTGGTTCTCTGGCAACTTGCCTAAAGAGATTGCATGTTTGTATCTCAATTATATGAAATATATTTAAGCTACTATGTTGCTTGCTTGTATATTGGATATTTTTTGAAAATTGTATGAGCTGTGGATGAGGACACTGCCAGTATATAATTGCTTAAAAACTTATCCCTTAGGGGCAGCTAGGTGGTGCAGTGGATAGAGCACCAGCCCTGAAGTCAGGAGGACCTGAGTTCAAATCTGGTCTCAGACACTTAACATTCCCTAGCTGTGTGACTCTGGGCAAGTCACTTAACCCCAATTGCCTCAGCAAAAAAACAAACCAAAAAAAAACACCTTATCCCTTTTAGCCCTTAGGAAGCAAGGATTGCTAACCCAGACAACACCTTTAGATTGTGCAGTTGCAGGAGAGTGGGTGCTTACTAAATCTGGAAGAAGCAGATGGGAAGGACTTTACCAGATGCTACAGATGACTGAGATGGCAATCTGGAAGCTGAGGACACCAGGCTTAAAGGACCTGTGGAGGTACCTCAAGAATGGACTATTAGAATTATTTATGTTAATTCTGACAGGGTTCTTTAATGTGAAATTAGGTCAATATATTTTATATTCTATGTGAGTTTTAATTGGTTATGTTAAGTCATTTTAAAGCTGTTCCCATCGTTTAGGGAGATTCTGAGAACAGTGGTCTATGTCTTTGTCCTTTTGAACATGGTTAATACCTGAACATGTTTTGATATAGATTGGTTATTGGGCATCTTAAAGTAAAATGATTTGTATAATGTTGAATTTAAAGCCCATCTATTTAGATATGAAGATAAACTGTGAACTTTCTAGGATGAATCTATTATCAATGTAAGTAGGTATGGTCAATATTTATTTAGGATATGTAATCCTTGAGAGCTAAATTTACCTGAAGCTTTGATTAACCAGACTTGCTATTTGAGATAAAATCTGTTGGGCTTGTAGCTGATATTATGTGGAGTCTTGAATTCAGATATAATTGTCTGATGGATCATCAAGCAAGTAATCCACCATTTGAAAGCAATATGCCACAAGCTACTCAGAGGAATGTGATCCTGAATTGTTACAGGTAGAAGTTAGTATCCAGGCAAGAGTTGGGAGGACAACCTTAGCCTCCAATTAAGGTGGGATCCTTCTGACTCATTTTCCCAGTGGTGTTCCTTTGAATAAAAACCCACCTGATTTTTCCTGAATCTGGCTGACATATAATTAGCTAAGGATGTTTTATCCTGTCATGTATATGCTCTGAGAATGAGGTCTAAAGAACCAGTTTTTGATTATAATCTTATCCCTGCATTTTCCTCTTATAACAAATTTCTATAATCAGGGCAAATGTTCAGTAGAAGTTATGAGCACAATTCAAGTATGTAAGATCTTGTAGTCATTATATCCTAAATAAGTAACTGAGTTATTTGGCCTAGTCATCTGTCTGTTGCTAGATGCATGTCTGTTTCTTTTAGCATTTCTGTTGTTGCAGAGACATCCTTATTTGTGAAGTTACCTACTCTAATTACTGGGAACACAAATGGTCGGGATGATAGATGACCCCAGATGGGAGTTGGGGGTACAGAACCCCAATTTGTATGCTGAATAAACTCAGTAGACTCCAGATGACAAAGGCATTGGATTTGTTAGCAGACCAGGCCACTCAGACTAGAGAAGCATTACTCCAGCATAAATTAGTAGTAGACTACTTGTTAGCTAAACAAAGTAGCATTAGAAAATTAAATTTTTGCTGGGTGAAAATTGATGATAATGGACAGTAGTGAAAAAAATTGCCAAAGACATCAGAAAATTGGTCCATGTCCCGTTTTGGGCCTGGTCTTCACTGATGTGATCTATGGTATGAGGTTTGTCACCAAATGATGGCAGGCACCAACAGTTGGGGTTCAGTCAAGTGAAGAATTCACAATTTTTTGGCAAAACATAAGCTTACTTGGGGAAATAGGTTACAGACAAAATGAAGGATAGCAAATATGAAATAGAGTTGGGATAACATAAGACAAGTTCCTCAGTGGAATTAACAATTTCCCAGTAGAAAGGGAATATCCCATGAGGTTGGGACATGCCCTTAGCTGACAGGCTACATCCTGAAAGGGACTTAGCACCTCAAAGAGTTAGTTACCTGTAAGAAGGAGAAATGGAGTTGGGATGTATAGTAGAGTTAGGGGAAATACCTCATGGAATGGAGGAAGGGAAGACACCACAAATCAGAATGCTGTGATGGGCTGACCCAAAGAAGGTAGCAGCCATGGGATGGCCCACAAGTAGGTTTTATAGGAATTTCCACAGAGGAAAGATTGAACAACTCAGAGGGGGAGATCCAGTTAGACTTGAACCTTTAGAAGGTGGGACCAAGGAATTAAACTGAAAAAAGGTTCTTTGTTTCCTAATGAAGATGGACTCCAGTAGGGGGGGAAAAAAGACAAAAAGACCCAGAGGGATTGGAAATTGAGAACAAGATGGTTGAGAAAATATATCAAGAATGGTGTGAGAGGTCTTCAAAGATAAATAAAGAGGAGGGACTGAATGGTATAAACTGAGTGAAGACCTCTTATGGGAATGTGACCCTGAACTATGCCCTAATTATGACTTGAGACTTTACAATAACAAGTTGAGCTATAGGTAAAAACCTGCAAGTACTCGATTATCTTAGATGAACATTTCCCCTCCTGAGTTCTTTTTCTTCTTAATTAGCATTTAAGTACTTCTTTTAAAGGTGATTTTGGCTTTGGGAATTCAGGCAACAGAATTCTCTCATACAAGAATATTTATGTGTATAGCAGTTCTTGAAGAAAATTTAAATTAAGAGTTTGTTATTTACTAATATTCTTTTGTTTCTCAGATTTCTGCATTTAGAATATAAGCCTGGATTCCCCCAGACAATGGGAGAAAAGTCTGAGGAAAAGGGGGGAGGGGACTTCTGTTTTTAGGGTTTATTTAATCTTGTGTTTTGCAGTTTGTGCTTTGCACTCCTCTACTGACACCTGGTCTGTTGGGAGTTACCCTTTCTTGGGAGATTATAATAAATTCCTTTTTTGGCTTTTTTTTTTTTAACTTCAAGAGTCCCTGATTTTAATTTGAGTAAGGATTAGAGAAGCAAATAGCAAACCACTCCAGTATCTTTGCCAAGAAAACCCTATGGACAAAAATCCATGAGATCATATAGAGTTGAACTTGATAAAGCAAAGATAACTACAAATATAGATGACACATACATGTATGTGTATACATACATATATATGTAACTAATAGCCAAAAGAATGTTCCAAATTGATAATAATAGGAAAAAGCAAATCAAAACAACCCTGAGATTCTATGTCACACCCCGAAAATTAGCCAAGAGGACAAAAATGGCAAGAGTCATTGTTGGAGGGGTTTGGGGATGAAACACATATTAATACATTTTTGGAGGACTAGTGAAGTGGTACAACCATTTGGGAAAGCAATTTGAAAAGTATGCACATAAAATGACTAAAATATGCAAACCCTTTGAACCAGAAACTCTATCATTAAATAGGTTTTAAATTAAATTAAATAGGTTTAAACCTTGAGGAAGCTGTTGATAAGAAGAAAGCCTTTAGATGCCAGAATATTTATAGCAGCACTTTTTATGACAGTTAAGAACTAGAAGCAAAGTAGATAACTGTCAGGGAATGGCTAGAGAAATAGTGGAGTGATTTGACAAAGAGGAGAAACTTCTGAGTGATGACATTGATTACATTCATCTATGTAAAAATGACTCCCCTTGACACAGGATCATAAGATTTAGAATCCAAAGACACTTAGAGAACATTCAGTTCTGGATGAGTACTACTAAAATATTTCATGGATTCCCATTCCCCAGACAAAAGTATAGGGTGGCAATAAGTTGGTATTAATTGAATAGGACTTTAAAATAAAATTTGCTCTTTTAAAATTATAAAGCAGCTATATTAATTACAGAAGTATATTTCATTATCAATTTATTTAGATCTGAAAAGCAACTCAGAGATGACTACTTAGTCAGACCTCTTTATTTTACAAATGAAGAAACTGAGACATAAATGATAGCCCAAGGTTTTACTGATGGTAAATGGTAGCACTTTATCACAATTTGAAAAATGGCAACCCATAAATGTTATTTATTCAGACTATAGAAGACATATTTGCTTATTTATTGTACTGAGTCATTTAATGACTCAGCAGATATTCCAATGGATTCTCAGACCCCTGGCAACGATTCCCTGGCCTCCCTAAAATCTAAGAATCTAAGGTAGTCATTGATCTACTTTTACCTCCTTGATCTAGCAACTTCAGTAGGTGTTACAGTTCTACTCATTAAAGTTCTTGACACTGTCAGCCAGTCAGTAACAGAAATCGATAAGATATTATTAATGGTAATATTAAAGAAGATACATTGCCATGCTGTACCTCAGGACCATGCAAGTCCATCTCACTTATAGTTAAGACTTCCTGTATAAGCTGTCACCCTTTATTAGAATCTGAGCTCCTTGGGAACTGGGAATGATTCACTTTCCTATTTATATCTCCAGCACTTTGGACAGTGCTTTGCACATAAGTGCTTAACAAATAGTTGTCGACTGATTGATTGGCTCTTTCCAGATGAAAGGAAATTGGATCATAGCATTTAGAGCTAGAAAGCCTAGCCATTCCCTCCTCACCACCATTTTACAGAGGAGGAAACTGAGGCCAAGGAATCTTCAAGTCACTTGCTCAAAGTCACACAGATAGTTACAAGTTTGTCTTCATCCCCTAGCCACACATTTTCCCCAGACCTGTCAGAGTAAAAGACAATGGACCCAAATCTAGCAATTCACCTAACTTTACCTTTTGAAGAAATTTGAGTTCTTCCTCTCAGCAGGAGCCTTGCATTTCAAAGGCTGCCTGTGTAACTTACAGTGGTTGATGTCTAAATGAGCAAGTAGAAAAGGGGAAACCCTTGGCCTTAATTCAATAATTAGTCATTAAATACAAAAAAGAAGTAATCATTTCTTTCAACAGCTATTATCTCATATTAAGTAACCAATCATGTGCCAGGCACTGTGATAAGTATTTTATAAATATATCTTATTTGATCCTTACAACGATCCAGGGAGAAAAGTGCAATACAATGAGGTATAATGTAATGGGGATTTAATTGTAGTTATTAATTACTTGAGTATATGATCCATATGTTTGAGAACCAGAATATGGGAATTATAAAGAAAATGATTGTTATAACCTAGCCATAACAGTACAGCTGCCATCAGCACCCCTGCTTGTCTCTCAGGTTAATGGGGGCATGCAACTAATCTTCAGGGTCTATTACAGAACTGTGTTCAATGGGGCCATGAGATCATCCAAGCTCTGGATAATATTAATAACAACTGGCATTTATGTAGGGTACTAGGCATTCATCATCTCCCTTACTGGGCAATTCAGTATGGTGTAGAGAAAAGAATACTGCTCAAAACTAGGCACTGACCAGCACCTAATACCCTATAGAAAGATAAGGTTGAAATGGGTTCATGATTTAGACATAAAGGATGATTCTATAAGCAAATTAGAAGAACAGGAGATAGTCTATCTCTCAGATCTGTGGAGAAGGAAGGAATTTATGGCCAAAAAAGAACTGGAGAATATTATGAAATGCAAAAGGGATGGTTCTGACTAGGGCTCGACCCACACCTAACACCACATAAGATAAGATAAGATCTAAATGGGTTCATGACTTAGACATAAAGAGTGATATAAGCAAATTAGAGGAACATAGGATAGTTTACCTCTCAGAGCTGTGGAGAAGGAAGGAATTTGTGTTCAAAGAAGAACTGGAACTCTTAATTGAACACCAGATAGATGATTTTGACTATATTAAGTTAAAAAGTTTTTGTACAAACAAAACTAATGCAGACAAGATTAGGAGGGAAGCAATAAATTGGGAAATCATCTTTACATTTAAGGGTTCTGATAAAGGCCTCATTTCTAAAATATATAGAGAATTGATTCATATTTATAAGAATTCAAGCCACTCTCCAATCGATAAATGGTCAAAAGATATGAACAGACAATGAACAGATGATGAAATTAAAACTATTTCCAGTCGTATGAAAAGGTGCTCCAAATCACTATTGATCAGAGAAATGCAAATTAAGACAACTCTGAGATACCACTATATACCTGTCAGATTGGCTAAGATGACAGGAAAAGATCATGACAAATGTTGGAGGGGATGTGGGAAAACTGGGACACTGATACATTGTTGGTGGAACTGTGAATGGATCCAACCATTCTGGAGAGCAATCTGGAACTATGCTCAAAAAGTTATCAAACTGTGCATACCCTTTGACCCAGCCGTGTTTCTATTGGACCTATATTCCAAAGAGATCTTAAAGGAAGTAAAGGGACCCACATGTGCAAAAATGTTTGTGGCAGCCCTCTTTGTAGTGGCTAGAAACTGGAAAATGAATGGATGCCCATCAATTGGAGAATGGCTGAATAAACTATAGTATATGAATATCATGGAATATTATTGTTCTGTAAGAAATGACCAGTAGGATGATTTCAGAGAGGCCTGGAAAGACTTGCATGAACTGATGCTAAGAACCAGGAGATCAATATACATGGCAACAACAAGACTACACAATGATCAATTCTGAAGGGCATGGCTCTCTCCAACAATGAGATGTTTCAAACCAGTTCCAGTTGTTCAGTGATGAAGACAGTCATACACACCCAGGCAGAGGCCTATGGGATCTGAGGGTGGACCACAACATAGCATTTTCATGCTTTCTATTGATGTTTGCTTGCATTATGTTTTCCTTCTCAGATTTTTTTTTCTTATATATCCAATTTTTCTTGTACAACAGGATAACTGTATAAATATGTATACACATATTAGATTTGTCAAGTATTTTAACATAATTAATATGTATTAGACTTCCTGTCATCTAGGGGAGGGGGTAGGGGGAAGGAGGGAAAAATTTGTAACAGAAGGCTTTGCAAGAGTCAGTGATGAAAAATTACCCATGCATATGTTTTGCAAATAAAAAGTTTTAATTAAAAAAAAAGGCGTGGTTCTGATTATATTAAACATTTTTTTTCTTACAAAAAAAAAAATGCAGCCAAGATTGGAAGGGAAGCAGAAAATGGAGGGAAATTTTTATATCCACAGTTTCTGATAAAGGCTTCATTTCTAAAATATATAGAGAATTGACTCAAATTTATAAGAAAACAAACCATTCTCCAATTGATATATGGTCCATCAATTGGGGAATGGCTGAATAAGTTATGGTATATGAATATAATGGAATATTATCATTCTATAAGAAATCATCAGCAGGATGATTTCAGAAAAGCCTGGAGAAATTTGCAGGAACTAATGCTAAGTGAAGCAGGAAGAATCAGGAGAACATTGTACACAGTAACAGCAACATTATGTGGTCAGCTATGATAGACTTAGCTTTTCTCAGTAATACAGTGATCCAAGATAATTTCAATAGCCTTGAGATGGAAAATGCCATCCACATCCAGAGAGAGAAATTTGGAAACTGAATGTGGATGGGAGCATAGTATTTTCATCTTTTTTGTTTGTTTGTTTGTTTGTTTGCTTGCTTGCTTTTTTTTTCTCATGGCTTTTCCTATTTGTTCTGATTTTCCTTTCACATGACTAATATAGATGACTAATATAGACTCCTATCAGAGCTTTGCTCTTACTCCCTTTGTTCTCTTATGCAAAAACTATCCTTCCCACCTTCCTCATCGCTTATCTAAAATTACATTGATTGGAAAGAAGGGGTTCCTTCTAGCAATAAATGCTGAGTCTTCACCTCAAAGGTCTCATCCCATCCTAATCTCTAAGGGAACTTGGCCTCTCTCCAATATTTTCAGTCTTTCAAATGAGCATTGAATCCCTTTTCTACTATTCCCAACTCCCATCAGCT
This sequence comes from Myrmecobius fasciatus, assembly GCA_023553655.1. NCBI lineage: Eukaryota > Metazoa > Chordata > Mammalia > Dasyuromorphia > Myrmecobiidae > Myrmecobius > Myrmecobius fasciatus. The sequence continues at coordinate 62,922 of JAJPUD010001337.1, forward strand.
GAAATCCCTAGGTCCTGGATGAAGTGCACTCTTCCCCAGTCAGATGCCAAGGAAAACTCCCTGTATGTGGAAGATGAGCAACTTTGCTTTGGTAGTGATGGGAGGGAGGGGTGTGTAGGGATTCGGGTGAGGAGTGAGGGTGGCTCAAAGAGGTTTAAACCAAACCTCTTTGAAATGCTCTGTGCCAAGACTGTGAGGACATAAATGTCAGAGAGTAAAATGCTGGGTTTTTAATTTATGATTTAATTTTTTTAAACCTATTTAAAAAACCAAACCACTTTTTTTTTTGAATTTCAGTTTTATTACTATTTCTTAAATTCTTTTTTTAAATTTTATTTGCAAAACATATGTATGGGTAATTCTTCAACTATAACCCTCACATAGCTTTCTGTTACAAATTTTTCCCCCCAACTCCCCACTCCTCCCCTAGATGGCAGGATATCCACTACATGTTAATTATGTTAAAATATTGGCAAATCGAATATATGTATACATATTTCCAAACTTATCATTGTTGTGCAAGAAAAATCTTATCTACACAAAAAAATATATCAGATAAAGGAAACACAATGTAAGCAAACATCAATCAAGAGTATGAGAATGTTATGTTGTGGTCCACATTTCACATCCCTCTCTCTGGGTGTATATGGCTTTCTTCAGTGAACAATTGGAGGTAAACCAAACCACTTTTAACAGCACAAAGCTATTCTACTGAAATACAATTTTGTTTACAAATTGGCTTTAATTGATCTTCTAAGATTTAAAAGTAGCCAGAAGAATCTCCAAGGGGAAGCAAAGTTCACAGGATTACAGATTTAGAGTTGGGAGAGATCTCAGTGGCCATCCAGCCCAAACCTCTAATTTTACAGATGAGAAAATTGAGATCCAGAGAAGTTATTTGCCTTAAGGTAGGATTTGAATCCAAGTCTCCAATCCTCCAAGTCTAGCTCTCTTTCTGTCCTTTTTTGTACATAAGGGCAGGGGATGGGGGAAGGGATGAACTTTGGACTTACCTGAATAAATCTTTCCATCCAGGGTCAGGAGAGCTGCCCCCACTGGGAAGTTACTGTAGGGACAGTAGGCAAACTTCTTGGCTTCTTGGCCCCTGCAAATGAGTTTCTGAATCTGAGCTGGCTCCAAAGGCTCCCAGGTATTTGGGCACGGATCCAGGTTAATGGGTACTTGAGCCATGGCTTTGACCTTAAGGAACTCTTCTCTCAGGTCAGCAGTAGGCAGGGAGCAGGCAGGAAAGCAGCGGTGGCAGCCTAGTCTGGGATGGGAGTTAGGAACCAAAAGGGTGGTGGCTGGAGCAACTAACTGGAGTCCAGGCTTGGGGCCATAACTCCACCCTCTTGCTCCCCCACCCCCTTCCTCTCCCCCTCCCCGTCCTCCTCATGGGTGTGTCCTGGGCTGTCTGGATGAGCATTTGCCTAGTAGGTGTGCCTTCAGATGGGCGTGTTTGGATAGAAGTTAGAGTGACCAGTCTCCTCTGACCCAGAAAAAAGGCTTAGATCTCCCATTGCATGGTGGGGCCGACTCCAGTTGTCCTGATCTATGTCTTGCCATTGGATCCAATTGGCTCTGGAGGAGAAAGGGGCTTTTACAATCCTCCCTCATTTAAATCCAACTCCCTTGAAAAGTCACCTTTTCTTTGAGAACCAAGGGCAAACAACTAGCCAGTAGGCTGGGGAGTGAAAGGGAATCCTATATGCTCCTAGAGCCCAAAGGTGAACTACCTTCTGAGTCCAGGTCTCCCTCTTCACCTGGTGCTCTGGAATTGGGAATCAGTAGCCACTCCAGATAAGAGGAGCAGGGGGAAAAGAATACCTCCCACTCTAAAGCTCAGAAGAAGCCCATTTCATTTCACAAACATTTGGAAAATATTATTGCTAACTTTTATAGCATCTTTGTACCCAAGTCATTTCTTGTAATACAGAATTTTGTAAAGGGAGAAAGGCGGAAAAGAGTTCAGCAAAACCAACAAAATCAATTAAGAGAAACTGTTAATCTGAAATTCCAAGCCTGAAGTCCCTTATCTCTGCAAAGATATGAAGGTGCATTTTCTCATCCCGGGGCCAAGTTTCTCAGTCAAGATAATTATGCATCTGTTAGTTTGGGATTTTTGTTGTTTTTTCCACTGGCATCAGGGATTTTTAACCTAGGATTTCTAAAGGAAAAAAAAATGACAACTATTTCAATATAATCTTTTTTTTTTTTGCAATCCAATATATTTTGTTTTATTGATGGAAAAACATCCTTCTGAGATGGGGTTCACAGACCAGCATTGCCCAAAGGGTTCAGAATTCAAAAAAGGTGAAAAGATCCTGGTTAGATTGTAACATTCATTTAGTACTTTGTTTTCCTTTCTTAAGTTCTGTTTGCTTTACATCACTTTTGACTTGCTTCTCTGAATTCTTTTTGTTCTTTATTTTGTAAGCTACATAAACACTCCATCATATTCACATATCTCAATTCCACAAGTGTTTATAAATCACCCTCTAGGTGCAAGGTATTGTGCCTTAGAATCTTGGGATGATACAATTTATAAGTGAGAGACAACTTGGAGACCTAGAGAAGGGATGGGAGAGTAGGAGTATGTTCTGGAAGGACTCTTGGTTAGGGTTAAACTGCCTTTATGCTCAAGCTTGTGTTTATTCAGCTTAAGTTATAATTACCAATGTGCATGTATGTGTGTATGTGTAATATAGTGCGGCGGATAGAATGCTGGCTTGAGTTGGCAACTTGGGCTCAAGTTCTGCTTCTGATTTACAGGGATTGCTCAACCCTCAGCAGGTTGATTTAGTGCTCTGAGAAACTCTTTAAAACTATAAATTATAGCTGATCTGTTTTGGATAAAGGGAGTTCATTGGAGAACTCTCCATGCCAATGAAATCAGAGGTCTAGCTCAGGAAAATAAAAAATGCTTGAGAAACAGTACTAGGGAAACAAAGGTGGAAAAGTGACCCTGTTCTGTCTTCAGGAAATCTAATGGATGTGGGGAAATGGGAGAATCTGTGATTATAAGGCTCCTGGGCAATTTAAAAAAATTCAAAAGTGACTTGGAAGGTGATAGGTTCTGTCGGTCTGATTCTGTCTTTGTCTCTGTCTGTCTGTCTCTGTCTCTCCTTTGTTTTCTCCCTTTTCTCCTCCCTTTCCCTTTCCCTCAGCCCCCCTCTCTTCTTCCCTCAGTTCCCCTCACCTAGTCTTTCAGGAGAGGATGAATGATCATTTCTTAGGTATGTTACAGAGTAGATTTTTGCATAAGTATGGGTTGGTATGGGTAGCCCAGGAAGTTCCTTCTACATCTGGGATTCTCAGGCGCCTATCTTTAATCTCCCACTGATAACCACAATGACAATGTTAAAAAGATATCCCTTTCTTTTAGCTAGCTCTTATCCCTAGGATCCCCATTTCAAATGCAAATACTATAAAAGAAAGCAACTTTTCAAATCTCAAACATTATTGGAAGAGAGAGGAGCTGGGGTATTGAAAGAGAATGGGGTACCAAGAGATTTTAGAACTGGACTGGACTAGTGATTTCAGTTTCTATAGTGAATACCAATGCAGATTAGCATCTTTTCTGCAGCTGTTATATAGATTTAAAGTAAGGACCCCTGCTTTGGATCATTGTTGTGTTCTGGACCTCCTTACCAGTCTAGTGAAGCTCCTGAGCCCCCTTCTCAGAATAATGTTTTTAAATGCACAAAATAAAATATATAGGATTATATTCACTGAGAAAACTGGAAAACAGTTTGGCAAAACTAGGTATAGATATTGATTTATATGTTATACTGTTTACTAATAAGGTCAAAATGGATACATGACATAAAGGGAGAGAGCATAAATAAATTAGAAGAAAATGGAATGTATTATCTATTGGAATTATGGATAAGAGAAGAATTTATGAATAAACAAGAGAAAGAGCATTCTGGGATGTAAAACGGACAATTCTAATTACATTCAATTAAAAAAAGGTTTTGCACAAATAAAAACCAATTTAGATACAATTAGAAGGAAACCAGAAAATTGAGAAAAAATATTTTATAGCCATTTTCTCAGATAAAGGCATCTTATGTCAAATACACATAGAACTGAATTAATTTATAAGAATGTGCATCATTTTCCAACTGATAAATGATCAATGGATAAGATCAGACAGTTTTTGGAAGAAGATAAATCAAAGCTATATATAATCAAATGAGGGAGGAAGGAATGATCTAAATCACTGTTGATTAGAGAAGTGCAAATTAAAATAACTCTAATGTACCATCTCATTTAGTCAATCAGGTTGACTAAAATGATGGAAATAGAAAATGACAAATACTAGAGGGAATATTGGGGGGAGGGCGGGGAGGAGAGGAAAGGCCATTGGTATACTGTTGGTAAAATTGTAAACTGATTCAACTATTTTGGAGAGCAATTTGGAATTATGCTCAATTGATCTTGATCCAACAATACCACTATTCTATTTCCCAAGGTGATCAGGGAAAAAGGAAAAGAATCTATATATTCTTAAAGATTTATAGAAGCTTTTTTTTTTTTTTGTAGTGGCAAAGAACTGGACATTGAGGGGATGCCCATCAATTGGGAATGGCTGAATAAGTTGTGATGTATGACTGTAAAGAAATACTATTATGCTGTAAGAAGTGACAAGCAGGTTGGTTTTAGAAAAACATGAAAGGACTTACATGAAATAAGGCAGAGAGAAATGATCAATATCAAGAGAATATTGTATACAGTGACAGCAAAACTGTTTGAAGAGTAATTGTGAATTACTAAACTATTCTGAGTAATATGATCATTCAAATCAATTGTGAAGGACTTAGGAAGAAAAATGCCGTCCACCTCCAGAGAAAAAACTGATAAATGGAAGTATGTATTGTATTTCTCTCTATATATCTCTCAGTCTGTCTCTTTCCATTTAGATGTAAGTATGTGTGGGTATCTATATCTATATACATCTTTATACATATCTATATATCTGTCTATACATGTATAGATTTAATGTTGGTCTTCTCTAATACATGGTTGGGAGGGATTCATCGTGGGACTTAAACTATAACAAAAACCCCAAATTATTAATAAATAAATGAAAATCCATAGAATTACAAATGAAATCAATTACATTGAAATACAGTTATTGATTAAAAATATATTCACAAATGACCCAAACATTCTGCAGAGCAATTAGGAACTGTGCCCAAAAGGCTATCAAAATGTGCATTCTCTTTAGTCCCACAGTGTCTCTATTGGGTCTTTATTCCAAAGAGATCATAAAAAAGAGAAAAGAACTCACATGTACAAAAATGTTTGTAGCAGTCGTTTTTGAAGTGGCAAGGAAATGGAAACTGAGTGGAATGACTGAATAAGTTATGGTATATGAATGTTATGGAATATTATTGTTCTATAAGAAATGATCAGCAGGTTGATTTTAGGAGTCCTGGAGAGACTTACATAAACTGATGCTAAGTGAAGTGAGCAGAACCAAGAGAACATTGTACACAGTAACAACAAGATTATGTGATGATCAACTATGGCTCTTTTCAATAATGAAGTGATTCAAAGCACTTCCAATAGACTTATAATGGAGGATGCCATCTGCATCCAGAGAGAGGAATAGGGAGATTGAATGTGGATCAAAACATAATATTTTCACCTTTTTTCTTTTCTTTTCTTTTTTTGCTTTTTCTTTCTTGTGCTTTTTCCCTTTTGGGTCTGATTTTTCTTGCACAACATGACAAATAAGGAAATCAGTTTAAAGGAATTGCAAAAACATTCATAAAATTTGGAACTCATAATTTTATTTAAAAATGAACATCAGGATCAGTTCTGATGGACATGGTTCTCTTCAACAATGAGATGTTTCAAACTAGTTCCAGTTGTTCAATGATGAAGAAAGCCATATACATTTAGGGAGAGGCCTGTGGTATCTGAGGGTGGACCACAACATAGCATTTTCACGCTTTCTATTGATGTTTGCTTGCATTATGTTTTCCTTCTCAGATTTTTTTTCTTATAGATCTGATTTTTCTTGTACAGCAAGATAACTGTATAAATATGTATACACATATTAGATTTGTCAAGTATTTTCACATAATTAATATGTATTAGATATCTAGGGGAGGGGGTGGGGGAAGGAGGGAAAAATTTGTAACAGAAAGCTTTGCAAGGGTCAGTGGTGAAAAATTACTCATGCATATGTTTTGCAAATAAAAAGCTTTAATTAAAAAAAGGAAAAAATGAACATCAAAATTATCTTTACATGTAATTAAAAAGAAATACAATACTATTTTTAAAAGTAAAGATTTTATATGTATATGTGCATATAGAAATATGTGTTATGTATATATATATACATATATATGGCATGTATATCTTCATCTATCTATCACATATCCAGGGACTTTAGGTTAAAAAAAACCATTTGAAGGAGTTTAGTTGCCTAGAACAATAAGAGATAAGGAACTTGTGCAGGATCACACACAGATAATCTGTGACCAGCCAGGTGTGAGACTCAACTCCAGACCTTCTGGGCTGGATCTCGATCCACTATGTCATGCTGTTTCTTGAATTTAGGGGTGGAAGGGATCTTAAAACATAGTAGTGCCAGTATTCAAATCTGCGACTCAATCTAATTCTTTCCCCTACAGACCCAGCCTGGTTGTGGGGAGGAGGGAGAAGAAGAGAAGATGGTGTCAAAGAGCTGGAATTGACACCTAAAATAAAGAATTCTAGAACTCATTTTATAGATGGGCAAATGGAGGGCCTGAGGAAGCAGATTACTTATCCAAGGTCTCACAGTGAGTCAGGGACAGAGGAAAGACTAGAATCCCCAGACCTTGGCAAAATTGTTTTCTTAAAGTCACAGTTTGGTGTGAATGACTCAAGAGCTGGGGTTGGCTTCTAGCTGTTGCCACCAGCTGGCTAGCTGTTCTTGTAACCAGTTAGGTCATTATGTAGTCAGTGGGAAAAGGAAGTATTGAAACTACCTATTCCTACAACTACCCCACCCTCCATTCCCCAATGACTTGAATTAGTTATATTTCAAAACATGTTTTTAAAGTATTGCTTAAAAGGTCTTTCTTAACTCCTCCCTTTCTATTTCAAAAAATAGGGAGACCTGCCTAGTGACCTTAATTTCTTTTTTAAAAAATATTTATTTCCGCCCCCCCACTTACATGTTAAAACCATTTTTATTTTATTTTACTTTTTTTTAATTAAGTTTTGAGTTTCAATTTCTATCCTTCCTTTCCTCCCCTGAGAAAAGGGTATTTGATAAGGGTTATACATGTACAAAGTAACATTTCTCTAGTAATTATTTTGTACAAGAAATCTTGAATAAAAGAAAAAGAAATAAAGCAGTATGCTTCAGTCTATATTCAAGCAATGTCATTCTTTCTCTGGAGGTGGATAGTATGTTTCATTCTTAGTTCTTTGGAATAGTTTTGGATCATTGTGTTGCTGAGAAAAGCTAACTCAATTGGGGTTGATCATCACACAATGTTGCTGTTACGGTGTAAATGTTCTCCTAATTCTGCTTACTTCACTTTGTCTCCGTTCATGTAAGTTATATTCATGTAAGAATAACCAGGTTATTCTAAAACCATCCCTTTTGTCATTTTTTAAAATAGCACAGTAGAGGGGCGGAGCCAAGATGGCGGAGTGAAAAGGTGACTTTCTGCCTCTCCTCCGATCTTCTCTCAAATCAACAATAAAATAAGCTTCCAAACTGATCTTCAAGTCAACGAACTCAGAAATATTTGGGCACAGCTCTCTGGATAACTTCATATCAGGTTAGTCGGACTCGGACAGAGAGGTAAATAGACGACAACTGTGCAGGCCGGAAGTGAGGGTGGGACTCAGCTCAGCTCATCATGGAAGAAATTCCAAACTCCAAACTCCAAATTCCAAACTCCTGGAGTTTATCTGAGGCACTCGGGACACTCTGCCCTGATTGGGGGCAGGTGTTCTGGCAGACTTGCCTTGTTTAAGGAGTAATTCTGACTTAGTCCTAGCCCCCACCGGCCCAGCACTTTAAGTCAACTCGCCGAAGTGCCCCAGGGCAAAGCTTTTTGCAGCCGCCGCTTTTTTCCCCCTACCTTAAAGCGATATCCACACTGTCTAAAAAAAAAAAAATGATGAAGAAGCAAAAGAGAGCTCTCACCATAGACAGCTTTTATCAAGGCAAAGAAACGACCCCAGAGCCAGAGGTTCCTTTAGACAAAAATCCAGAGAACATCAGCCAGGACCATCACTGGTCCCCTTTTCAAAAGGCCTTTCTGGAAGACTGCATAAAGAACCTCAAAAGAGAGCTGGAGGATAAATGGGAAAATAAACTGAAATCAGTGCAAGAAGGATATGATGCCCTGCAAAAGAGATATGAAAAAGACACCAATTTATTAAAAAATAAAATTAGTGAAGTGGAAAAAGAGTGCAATGAACAAATTGGCCAGTTACAAAAGGAGCTTAAAAAGGTAACTGAAGAAAACAACACTTTAAAAATAAGAATTGAACAAATGCAAGTGAATGACTCACTAAGACTTGAAGAATCAGTCAAACAAAAACAAAAAAATGAAAAATTAGAAGAAAATATGAAATATCTCCTAGGAAAAACAACTGACTTGGAAAATAGATCTAGGAGAGACAATCTAAGGATTATTGGACTTCCTGAAAGCCATGATGAAAAAAAGAATCTAAACACTATCTTCCAGGAAATCCTGAAAGAAAACTGCCCTGAGATTGTAGAATCAAAGGGCAAAATCACCATTGAAAGAATTCACTGATCACCTCCTGAAAGAGACCCCAAAATTAAGACCCCAAGGAATATCGTGGCTAAATTTCAGGACTATAGCACCAAGGAACAGATTCTGCTAGCAGCTAGAAAGAAACAATTCAAATACCGAGGTTCAATAATTAGAATCACACAGGATTTGTCAGCTTCCACACTGAAGGATCGAAGGGCATGGAACCAGATATTCTGAAGGGCAAAGGAACTTGGATTACAGCCAAGAATAACCTATCCAGCTAGAATGAGCATTATCCTCCAGGGAAGAAGATGGTCATTCAATGATATAGGTGAATTTCACCTATTTCTAATGAAAAGACCGGATCTGAACAAAAAATTCGACACCCAAACACAGAACTCAAGAGATGCATAAAAAGGTAAAAAGGAAAGGTCTCTTGAGAACTTTATTTCTACTAGGGAGATACTCAAAGTTTGGGGGTATAATTAACTAGATATTACTTTGATAATATGAAAAAGAGAACTAGAGGGGAAAATATTGTCATACTGGGGAAAAGAGGGAAAAAGTGGTAAAATAAGATCTAAAAAAAAAGGAGGTAAAAACAAGGTAAAATCACTTGAAGAGGCAAAGAAAACCTAATATAATTGAGATAAAGAGAGGAGGGAGATGAGCACTGTGTAAATCTTACTCTCATCAGGTTGGGCTCTAAAAGTGTATATCAGACATTTGATTTCACATAGAAACTTGTCTGTTGCTAGAGGGAAGTGGGAGGAAAAGGAGGAAAAGTAAGGGACAAACTAATAGAAGGGAAAATAGAAGAATCAGGGGAAAGGAGTAAAAACAGGGGGAGGGGATCTAAAGGGTGAAGTATTGTTTGGGGGAGGGGGTCATCAAAAGCAAAGTACTGAGGAGGGGGGAAGGGAGAAAGGGGAAAGGAAAGGGGAAAACATAACTTGGGTAAATAAGATGGCAGGAAATAAAGAATTAGTTATTCTAACTGTGAATGTGAATGGGATGAACTCTCCCATAAAGCGGAAGCGGATAGCAGACTGGATTAAAAACCAGAATCCCACAATATGTTGTCTACAAGAAACACATCTAAAACATAGTGACACATATAGGATGAAGGTAAAAGGCTGGAGCAGGACCTATTATGCTTCAGGTGAACAAAAAAAAGCAGGGGTAGCAATCCTTATCTCAGATCAAGTAAAAGCCAAGATAGATCTAATCAAAAGAGATAAGGAAGGAAACTATATTTTATTAAAGGGTACCATAGATAATGTAGCAATATCTATACTAAATATATATGCACCAAGTGCAATAGCACACAAATTCCTAGGGGAGAAATTAAGAGAGATGCAAGAAGAAATAGACAGCCAAACGATACTAGTGGGGGATCTCAACCTTGCTCTCTCAGAATTAGATAAATCAAACTACAAAATAAACAAGAAAGAAACTAGGGAGATAAACCAATTGTTAGAAAAGTTAGGTATGATAGATCTATGGAGAAAGTTGAATGGAGACAGTAGAGAGTTTACTTTTTTCTCAGCAGTCCATGGAACATATACAAAAATTGACCATATATTAGGGCATAAAAACCTTACAATCAAATGCAGAAAGGCAGAAATAGTAAATGCATCCTTTTCAGATCATGATGCAATAAAAATCACATGCAATATAAGTCCAGGAGAAAATAAACCAAAAGGTAATTGGAAATTAAATAATCTAATCCTGAAGAATGAATGGGTGAAAGCAAATCATAGACACAATCAATAATTTCATCCAGGAGAATGACAATAAGGAGACAACATACCAAAATTTGTGGGATACGGCCAAAGCTGTTATAAGGGGCAATTTTATATCTCTAGATGCTTACTTGCATAAAATAGAGAAAGAAAAAATCAATGAATTGGGCTTATTATTAAAAAAAACTAGAAAAAGAACAAATTAAAAACCCTCAATTAAATACCAAATTGGAAATTCTAAAAGTAAAAGGAGAAATTAATAAAATCGAAAACAAGAAAACTATTGAGTTAATAAATAAAACTAAGAGTTGGTTCTATGAAAAAACCAACAAAATAGATAAGCCTTTAGTTAATTTGATAAAAAAAAGGAGAGAGGAAAATCAAATTGTTAGTCTCAAGAATGATAAGGGAGAACTTTCCTCCAATGAAGAGGAAATTAGAGCAATAATTAGGAGTTACTTTGCCCAACTTTATGCCAGTAAGTTTGATAATCTAAATGAAATGGAGGAATATCTACAAAAATATAGATTGCCCAGGTTAACAGAAGAGGATATAAATTATTTAAATAGCCCCATATCAGAAAAAGAAATAGAACAAGCCATTAACCAACTCACTAAGAAAAAATCTCCAGGGCCAGATGGATTTACATGTGAATTCTACCAAACATTCAAAGAACAATTGATTCCAATACTACACAAACTATTTGAGAAAATAGGGACAGAAGGTATACTGCCAGAATCCTTCTATGAGACCGATATGGTGCTGATAGCTAAACCAGGTAGGGTAAAAACTGAGAAAGAAAACTATAGACCAATTTCCCTAATGAATATTGATGCAAAAATTTTAAATAAGATATTAGCAATGAGATTACAGAAAGTCATCCCCAGGATAGTACACTATGACCAAGTAGGATTTATACCAGGGATGCAGGGCTGGTTCAATATTAAGAAAACTATCAGCATAATTAATTATATTAATAACCAAATTAACAAAAACCATATGATTATCTCAATAGATGCAGAAAAAGCCTTTGACAAAATCCAACACCCTTTCCTATTAAAAACACTAGAGAGTATAGGAATAAATGGGCTTTTCCTTAAAATGATCAGCAGCATCTATTTAAAACCATCAGCAAGCATCATATGTAATGGAGACAAACTAAAACCATTCCCCATAAGATCAGGAGTGAAACAAGGCTGCCCACTGTCACCATTACTATTTAATATTGTATTAGAAATGTTAGCTTTAGCAATAAGAGAAGAAAAAGAGATAAAAGGAATCAGAGTAGGTAATGAAGAAACCAAATTATCACTCTTTGCAGATGACATGATGGTATACTTAGAGAACCCTAGAGACTCAACTAAAAAACTACTAGAAACAATTCACAACTTTAGCAAAGTTGCAGGATTCAAAATTAATCCACATAAATCATCAGCATTCTTATATATTACCAACAAAGTTCAGCAGCAAGAGATACAAAAAGAAATTCCATTCCAAATAGCAGATGATAGGATAAAATATTTGGGAATCTATCTGCCAAGGAAAAGTCAGAAACTATACGAACTAAATTACAAAACACTTTCCACACAAATAAAATCAGACCTAATCAATTGGAAAAATATTAAGTGCTCATGGGTAGGCAGAGCGAACATAATAAAAATGACAATACTACCCAAACTAATCTACTTATTTAGTGCCATACCAATCAAACTCCCAAGAAATTATTTTACAGATCTAGAAAAAATAGTAGCAAAGTTCATTTGGAAGAACAAAAGGTCAAGGATTTCAAGGGGATTAATGAAAAAAAAGGCAGATGAAGGTGGCCTTGCTGTACCAGATCTAAAACTATATTATAAAGCAGCGGTCATCAAAACCGTTTGGTACTGGTTAAGAAATAGAGCAGTCGATCAGTGGCACAGGATAGGATATCAGGACAATCTAGGGAATAACCTTAACAATATAGTATTCGATAAACCCAAAGACCCCAGCTTTTGGGATAAATACTCACTATTTGGCAAAAACTGCTGGGAAAATTGGAAACTAGTGTGGAAGAAATTAGGGCTTGACCCATACCTGACACCACATACCAAGATAAGATCTAAATGGGCTCATGATCTAGATATAAAGAGGGACTTTGTAAGCAAGTTAGAGGAACGTAATATAATTTATCTCTCAGACCTGTGGAGATGGAATAAATTTATGTCCAAAGAAGACCTGGAACTCCTAATTGAACACCAGATGGATAATTTTGATTATTTTAAGTTAAAAAGTTTCTGTACAAACAAAACAAATGCAGACAAGATTAGGAGGGAAGCATCAAATTGGGAAATCATCTTTACATTTAATGGTTCTGATAAAGGCCTCATTTCTAAAATTTATAGAGAATTGTCTCATATATATAAGAATTCAAGCCACTCTTCAATAGATAAGTGGTCAAGGGACATGAACAGACAATTTTCAGATGATGAAATTAAAACCATCTCTAGTCATATGAAAAGTTGCTCCAAATCACTATTGATCAGAGAAATGCAAATTAAGACAACTCTGAGGTACCACTACACACCTGTCAGATTGGCTAAAATGACAGGAAAAGATAACGACGAATGTTGGAGGGGATGTGGGAAAACTGGGACACTGATACATTGTTGGTGGAACTGTGAATGGATCCAACCATTCTGGAGAGCAATTTGGAGCTATGCTCAAAAAGCTGTCAAACTGTGCATACCCTTTGACCCAGCAGTATTTCTACTGAACCTATATCCCAAAGAGATCTTAGGGGAGGGAAAGGGACCCACCTGTGCAAGAATGTTTGTGGCGGCCCTTTTTGTGGTGGCTAGAAACTGGAAACTGAATGGATGCCCATCAATTGGAGAGTGGCTGAATAAATTATGGTATATGAATTTTATGGAATATTATTGCTCTGTAAGAAAGGACCAGCAGGACGATTTCAGAGAGGCCTGGAGAGACTTGCATGAACTGATGCTGAGTGAAACGAGCAGAACCAGGAGATCATCATACACAGCAACAACAGTATTACATGATGATCAATTCTGATGGCCATGGCTCTCTGCAACAAAGAATTGTCTCAAACCAGTTCCAATTGTTCACTGAAGAAAACCATATACACCCAGAGAGAGGGAAATGAAATATGGACCACAACATAACATTTTCATGATCTCTATTGGCATTTGTTTGCATTGTGTTGCCTTTCTCTGATTCTTTTTTTTTTTTCTTGTAGATAGGATTTTTCTTGCATAACTTCTCAAGCATTTCAACATTATTAGCATGTAGTGGACTTCTTGCCATCTAGGGGAGGGGAGGGGACTGGGGGTAAAATTTGTAATGGAAAGCTTTGTAAAGATCAATGTTGGGGAACTACCCATACATATGTTATACAAATAAAAAGCTTTAATAAAAAAAAATAGCACAGTAATAGTCCATCACAAAGCTAAGTCACAGCTTGTTCAGCCATTCCTTAATTGAAGGGTTTTCTTTAGATTCAGTGAACTTAATTTCGATTTTCTTATTCAATTCTGTTGGAGGACATGAATAATTGGATGGGACAGGGCAGGGTGGAAAGAGAAGGAGAGGAGAGAGGGATGAAAGGTGGGGCAGAGATAGGATTGAGAGGCCATTCTTTCTGTTGTGCTTTCCTTCATGTCAGAGAAGCAGTGTGGTTTACTGGTTAGTCTTCAGGATTTAGTGTTCATAATAGCATTTATTCAAGCACCATATAAATAAGCTATTGTCATGCCAAATTTTCCACTCCTGAGAATGTAAAATAACTGTTTTTTCAGTGATTAATCCTAAGAGAACAGAAAGTTTCCACCCAAAGCCATAGTACTGTGAAAAGAAGCAACCTGGTATTCCAGCAAGAGGAAGGCTTGAGCTAGAATTCTGATTCAAACACTGACTGGCTATGGATTTAACTTAACTTCTTTCTCAACCTCAGTTTCTTCATCTGTAAAATGGGCATAAAGACCCCACCCTCACAGAGTTTTTTGTGAGAATCAAAAGAGATAATTAGATAAAGTATTTTGCAAGCCTTATATTAGCTCTTATTGTAATAGAAAGGGGGCATTGTATAGATGGAGAGAAATCTTGTCAGAAAGACTTGGGTTCAAGTCCATCCTTTCACACATATAGGCTGTGTCCCTCTGTCATAGAAATAGGGGCCATTAGTCCATTCATAACATCCCTGTGGCTGTATATTGACTTAGTTTTAATCTACTTTTTCCTATGTTTTATTATATTTTTGTTTTGTTAAATATTTCCCAATTACATTTTAATCTGGTTCAGCCTCTGAATTTGACATCTCTACTCCAAGCAATACTTTAATACTATCAGTTACTGAGAAGATACCGCATAGGTGAAGAGAGTTTCTTCATCTGGGAGTTCCCTACAGCAATGAAATCACAGATCTGGTTCTTGTCTTATTATATGAGAGAAATTAATATACTATTGTATTAATAACTAATTATTAATTTGTGATTCATCCTTTTCCTCTTATTTGTCAAGACCCCACTCCTGAAAAGGTTAGTCAGACTCTAAAGGGCAAGACAAAGTGATAATTACTCTTACTTATAGCCCCCAAGGCATGTGCTCAAACTAGTTTGAGTGGTACCCTACCCTACTGGGAAATCGGATTTCTGCAGTATGAACAGAATCCAGTCTGGAGGAATTGTCTTCCTGGGATAAAGAATCCCTGTCTTGGATACCTTCCATAAGAATTTTAGGGTAACCCTAATTCATGAAGGAGAAAACTAGCCAGAGATCCCCAATGGAAATTACTTCCCCAGCCCAGATGCCTTGAGAGTGCTGAGTTTCTTGATCAAACCGTGTGTTCAGCAGTTTCTTATTTAATAAAGTGAGGGAGTGAGATTAAATGATCTCTAAGGCATCCTCCTGCTTTTAATGTATGATTCCCACAATGGGGAGAGGACTTTTGTGCAGACTTTAGATCAGCTGACTTCCTAGGCCTTTTCCTGAACTTCAATGAGTTCTAGATACAATCATGAAAATATGTGAGCCCTTGAATAGGTCGAGCGAATATAATAAAGATGGCAATACTACCTAGACTACTCTATTTATTTAGTGCTATACCAATCAAACTCCTAAGAAATTATTTAACTGACCTAGAAAAAATAACAACAAAATTCATCTGGAAAAACAAAAGGTCAAGAATCTCAAGAGAATTAATGAAAAAAAAATGCAAATGAGGGTGGCCTAACTGTACCAGATCTAAAACTATATTATAAAGCAGTGGTCATCAGAACCATTTGGTACTGGCTAAGAAATAGAGTAGTGGATCAGTGGAATAGGTTAGGTTCACAGGACAAAATACTAAATGACAATAGTAATCTAGTGTTTGATAAATCTGAAGACCCCAGTTTTTGGGATAAAAACTCACTATTTGACAAAAACTGCTGGGAAAATTGGAAACTAGTATGGAAGAAACTAGGCATTGACCCAGACCTAATACTGTATATCAAGATAAGGTCAAAATGGATTCACGATCTAGACATAAAGAATGATATTATAAACAAATTAGAACAATGTAGGATGGTCTATCTCTCAGACCTGTGGAGGGGGAAGGAATTTGTGACCAAAGAAGAACTAGAGATCATCATTAATCACAAAATAAATAAGTTTGACTATATCAAGTTAAAAAGTTTTTGTACAAACAAAATAAATGCAGACAAGATTAGAAGGGTAGCAATAAACTGGGAAAATATTTTTACATTCAAAGGTTCTGATAAAGGCCTCATTTCTAAAATATATAGAGAATTGACTCAAATATATAAGAATTCAAGCCATTCTCCAATTGATAAATGTTCAAAAGATATGAACAGACAATTTTCAGATGAAGAAATTGAAGCTATTTATAGTCATATGAAAAGGTGCTCCAAATTACTATTGATCAGAGAAATGCAAATTAAGACAACTCTGAGATATCACTGTATACCTGTCAGATTGGCTAAGATGACAGGAAAAGATCATGACAAATGTTGGAGGGGATGTGGGAAAACTGGGACACTGATACATTGTTGGTGGAACTGTGAATGGATCCAACCATTCTGGAGAGCAATCTGGAACTATGCTCAAAAAGTTATCAAACTGTGCATACCCTTTGACCCAGCAGTGTTTCTACTGGGCCTATATCCCAAAGAGATTTTAAAGGAGGGAAAGGGACCCACATGTGCAAAAATGTTTGTGGCAGCCCTTTTCGTAGTGGCAAGAAACTGGAAACTGAAGGGATGCCCATCAATTGGAGAATGGCTGAATAAATTATGGTATATGAATGTCATGGAATATTATTGTTCGGTAAGAAATGGCCAGCAGGATGATTTCAGAGAGGCCTGGAGAGACTTGCATGAACTGATGCTGAGTGAAATCAGCAGAACCAGGAGAACATTATACACAGAAACAAGACTATATGATGATCAATTCTGATGGACATGGTTCTCTTCAACAGTGATGTGATTCAAACCAGTTCCTATTGTTCAGCGATGAAGATAGTCATATACATCCAGAGAGAGGCCTGAAAGAACTGTGTGAACCACAACACAGCATTTTAACGCTTTCTGTGAATATTTCCCTGCATTTTGTTTTCCTTCTTAGGTTGTTTTTTTTTTTTCCTCTCTTTCTAGATCTGATGTTTCTTGTGCAGTAAGATAACTGTATAGATATGTATACATATATTGGATTTGTCATATAATTTAACATATTTAGCATGTATTAGATTACTTGTCATCTAGGGGTGGGGAGTGGGGGGAAGGAGGGGAAAAGTTTGGAACAAAAAAAAAGTTTTGCAAAGCTCAATGTAGAAAAATCACTCATATGTTTTGTAAATAAAAAGCTTTTAATAAAAATTAATTAATTAATTTTAAAAAAAGAAAGAAAGAAAATATGTGAGCCCTTCATGTAGGGAGAACAAAAGAAAAAAAATAGATGGTCCAATACCACATTATTAGTATCCATCAAGTGTTTAAAAACCCAAAAAACTGGGGACAGTTAGGTGGCCCAGTGGATAGAGCATCAGTTCTCAAATTAGGAGGACCTGAGCTCAAATCTGGTCTCAGACACTTAACACTTCCTAGCTGTGTGACCCTGGGCAAGTCACTTAACCCCAATTGCCTCAGGAAAAAAACAAACAAACAAACCTAGAAGATGCATATTAGCTGTGTGCTCATGAATAAATCAATTGACCATGCATTCTCCTACTTGCCTAGCAGCATCGGGGTACAGGTGCTGGAATCCCAAAAATATTGGGGTCCTGAGCTGATATTGCTAAGTGTCTCGAATTTGTATACTTACGGGGCAGCTAGGTGGCGCAGTGGTTAGAGCACCAGCCCTGAAGTCAGGAGGACCTGAGTTCAAATCTGGTCTCAGACACTTAACACTCTCTAGCTGTGTGACCCTGGACAAGTCACTTAACCCCAATTGCCTAAGCAAAAAAAACAAAAAAAACAAAAAAAAACCCAAGAATTTGTATACTTAGGCCTTCTCCAAATCAATGCCATTGCTATTGTAACACCATTGACAATGGCCTGTGGTCCAAAAGGGAGTTAGTGAAGAAGTGGGAGATAAATAGGCAGTTGTACGGGTGTTCAACAGTGAACCAGAGCTTTATATCATTAATCTACCTCTAAAGGTAAAGTTGGCATTTCACTATATTACTCATTAACTTCAGGATGTCATTGATATACTAAATTTATGGCTTAGAGGTGGAGTTGAGGAGTGATTACATTAGGTATCTCACTCCAGACACCCCGACATAGCTGTCCATAAAATCTAAACTAAAACAAGATAATCTAAAGGCAGAGATACAGTATTCTTAAAACAGACAACTTGGAGCCTACACTATATCCCTAAGGGCTGTATTCCTAAGGTCATTATTTCCCAGGCCAAATACAAGCCTGGTGGTTACAATCACATCAGCAGTGTTGCTGGGAGGAAAGGGCAAACCTTAAGGTACTTAGAAATACAAGTTATAATTTTCCCACTTTTCATAGCATCTTCTCATCTAGAATGCTACTTAATCCTCATACTCTTGACCCTTGAGATAGCGAGAGTGGAAATTATTACCTGTAGTTGACAGATGAGAAAACTGAAACTCAGGGATCTGAGATTGGCTTGTCCTGAGCTAGATAATCTCCTGGGTGGTAGAGATGTATAAAGTGTCTCCTTGGTATAACTATAAAGCTCCAGGAAAACTCCTCTGCCTTCAGAATAATTTCCCCTCACTCAGTGCTGGAAAAGTTACCTTTCAAAATTAATCCATTTAGACAAAGCATTGAGCTCCCCACATTTCCACTCTGAGGGGAATCACCTTAGGGGAAGGCCTGCCTGTTAAGGACAGTGTGGCTTAGAGTGAAAATAAGTTTATGTAGGTTTCTTCCTAGACCTGAATGAGACAGCCAGGTTGCCCAGGGATACTGCCTGGAGGTTGAGAAAAGAACCGGTATTGAATTATAAAATGTGGAAGAACTACAGAATATTAGGGTTGAAACTTAGAGCAAAGAATATTAGAACTGGAAATGGTCTTGGAATGTTCAATATTTGAGCTAGGAGGGCTCTTAGAACCCAAGATGTCAGAGCTGGGAAGAGCCTTAGAACATATAATGTCAAGTGCAAAAATGTTTGTGGCAGACCTTTTTGTAGTGGTAAGAAACTAGAAACAGAGTGGATACTCATCAAATGGAGAATGGCTGAATAAATTATGGCATATGAATGTTATGGAATATTATTGTTCTATTGGTCTAATGAGCAACAGGATGATTTCAGAGAGACCTGGAGAGACTTGCATGAGCTGATGCTGAGTGAAATGAGCAGAACTAGGAGATCATTATACACAGCAACAACAACTCTATACAATGATCAGTTCTGATGGACATGACTCTCTTCAACAGTGAGATGATTCAAACCATTTCCAACTGTTCAGTGATGAAGAGAGCCAGCTACACCCAGAGAGAAGTCTGTGGGAACTGAGTGTGAACCACAACATAGCATTTTCACTCTTTCTGTTGTTTGCTTGTATTTTGTTTTCTTTTTCAGTTTTTTTTTCTTCCTTCTTAATTTTTAAATTTTTTTTTTTGTTTTTTGGCCGAAACAATTGGGGCTAAGTGACTTGCCCAGGGTCACACAGCTAGGAAGTGTCTGAAGACAGATTTGAATTCAGGTCCTCCTGGCTTCAGGGCTGGTGCTCTACCCACTTAGCTACCTACCTTTTCTTCATTCTTGATCTGATTTTTCTTGTGCAGCAAGATAACTGTATAAATATGTATACATATATTGAATATTTTTAACATATTTTACATGTATTGGACTACCTGCCTGGGGGGAAGGAGGGAAAAATTTGGAACAGAAGGTTTTGCAAGGGTCAATGGTGAAAAATTACCCATGCATATGTTTTGTGAATAAAAAGCTTTAATAATAATAAAAAAGAACATATAATGTCAGAGCTGGAGGGTCCTTGGAATATAGAATGTCAAAACTGGGAAGGTCCTTAGAGCACAGGATGTCAGAGCTGGGAGGGCCTTAGAACATAGGATGTTGAAACTGAAGAGGATTAGACATGAGAGACTGTGAAGGTATAGATTTCCTGAATCTTCTTTGTCTTGACATGAATAATGACTCCATACACAAGGAGTAAATCTTCCCATAAACACCACATTCAAGGCTGATTGATTGATCCAGGGTTAGTCATACACTTGAGCCATACTCTTGGGCTTAAGTTTTTTAAAAGGAGAGTAAAGGCAGAGAGAGACAAAAAAAACCTGGGCAGAGAGGAAGGGAATATAAACATTCTTGCTCATTCTTCTGGAGGAGAAGCCTATACATCTTTGAGACTTTCCAGGGACCACCCTGAGCACCCCAGAGACATCAATGGCTAGAGGTAAGAACAGTGAGAGGAAGTGAATTCCTAGGTCAGTCCAGGAGCTGCAGGAATTGGACTTAGCAGCCATAGAGTGGCAATGAGCTTCTGAACAATGGGAGAAATTCTAGGAGCAAGCCTCCTTGTAACTAAGGAGAAAGTCACTTGGGATAATCCCTGGGCCAAGACTCTTGGAGAAAAGAGGAAAACTTCCTGGATCATACTGAAATTCCAAACCAAACCTCCTGGAGAGGTGAGGAGGGGTTTCTACTCAATATTAACTTCAAGGATCAAGCAAAGGAAGTTCACAAACCAAGAAGGAAACAGAGGTGCTGAGTAGCATGGTATAGACTCGCCATATGTAGAAATACTCAGGCTTTGACCTCCATCCATTTTATGAGTTACACAGGATGTGCATTTCAGAAAGAAAGGAAACAAATCTCTAATGATCTCAGTTAGCTTCTTCTTATAGGCTTCATCTTTTCTGTTTTATGACTTATCTTGTGTTAAATACAATCTGTTCAGTCTTTGATCTTGTGTTAACCCGAATGCTTGCATGGTAACTGAGGATTTTCATTTTTTCCATGGAGAATCAGTATGGGAAAAATTGAGTGGCAGTATGATCCAATAAGAGAAATTGTAAAGTGATATACCCGGCTCATCCCTGATTGATCCCTGATCACTACAAACTCAGAGCCACAGCTTATAGGAACTTGGAATGTACAATAATCGAGCTGAAAGGGGCTGGAAGACAGAGAATGTTAGGATGATTGAACTAGAAGGGACCTTAGAACATAGGATATCAAAACTGGCAGGTATTTGGAGGACAATCTTAACTAGGACCTCTTCGCCGAGGTTCATGAACTTTTAAAAAAAATTTATAACTAAATTTCAATATAATTGGTTTCTTTTGTAAATCTGTGTTTTTAATTTTATTCATTTAAAAACAATCTAAAAAGAGCCCTAGCTGTCTATGATGTAGAAAAAAGGTTACAAAATCTTGTTCAACTTAATTTCATTATTTTATAAAGGGAAAACTAAAACTCAGGGAGGCAGAAAATGTCAGTATTGTTCCCAGACCTCCCCAAGCCCACGTCCTTCACTGTCTTTGACCAGCTGCTGTACAGTGTTATCTGTCTCACAGAGATTGAGATGAACTCAGAGCTACCTCTCCCATTAATCACTGACAATCCAGCCAATGACTAGCCTTTGGACCTTCTGGCTGAGCCAGGCTAATTATCACTTTTGGCTTCTTCAAAGCCCTTCAAGCCCAGTACTAATAAACAGGTTTACCTATAACAATAGCTACTGTACAAGCAGATGGCCATTACTTTGTCCTGAGCTTCCCATTTCAGAGACCAGGTAAACTGATGCCAGGCTAAACTAATCCCTGACATAATTTCTCTTTTTTCATCTTTTATCCTGTTCCAAACTTCCAATGTTACTTGCTCCCCTACCAGGAAAATTCTATATACTTAACTTTCTTTAAAAAACAAACAAGTAAACAAACAACTCCTGCTACCTTTCACTTTTACATTTCTTTCTTTCAAAATATAATCCTCCCCTAGAAGGAGACAGATCAGCAAAACTAACCAAGACACTATTTAAACTTGAAAGTACATACAATGTTCCTCTCCATGTCATTTCTAGATGGTGCCTTGGTAGAAAGTCCTTGACTTGGAGTCAGAAAGAATTCTTTGGATCAATGTCCTCCCCTGGCCATCCTAGTCCAGCTCCTCTAGTAACCTCTAGAAGGGAGTGAAAGGAACAGAGACAGGAAAGCGGAGCCCTTTGGACTCTCTCTGCTGGTGTTCCATTAAAGATTAATCTGTAAAGACTGAACAGGTCTTTGGGAGCTGGCGAGGCCTCCCTGAATTTTGTCTAAGGCTTTCTAGGGGGAAGTGGAGATTGAATGAGTTCCCATAATGCACTCGACTCCAGTATGGTCCTGGATCTTCCTTTAGCTGATGTATGTATGACACAAAGCATTCAGTGAGTCCTGCTAGACAGTAGTATTGGTGACTCAGAGAGGCTAAGGCAAGGGGAAGGAAAAGGACCTAGCACCTGAGCCTCATAGGCACACCATTAAATTGCTGTTCAGAGGAGAAAGGATGATCTGGATTCTAATGCTGCCTCTGACACATACTGACTGACACCAGCAAGGTTACTTAACCTTCCTGAGATTTAAATGTCCATCAGCAGGGCCAGAGGGAGTTTCCTTACTGAGGAGTTCCCCACACTGATGAAATCATAAGCCTAAACTAAACAAACTCCCCCAAACTTCTGAAAAGTTAATAATGCACATAGCTATAGGCCCCCTCACTGCTCTGGACACTGTACCTTGTGCTCTGGAAGATTCTGCCATGGAAGGCCAATCCTGGATCATTGTATAAAGGTCTTCAGGTATGGCTGCCCCAGACTGGACCTGAGGACCTTTCTGTCTGACCACATTCTACCAAACCTACAGTATATAGTGGTGTATAGGATAGTATACACACAGTGTATCATAAAGCCACAGAGAAGCTGTTCATTGGTACTTTGGCCCTTAGGGAAGGGGAAATTTTTGGCCATAGCAAGATTATAATCAAAGAAACAAAAAAGGGAAACCAGCACTGCTTGTGCACATCTTGGTAGTAGAGTGGCAGAAAATAATAATAATAATAATAACTAACATATATATACTTAACATTTTTTAGCTTTTATTTATTTATTTTCTGGGTTTTTTTAAAATGTTTTATTTCCCCAAATGCATGCAAAGATAGTTTTCAACATTCCCCTTTGCAAAACCTTGAGTTCCAAATTTTTCTCCCTCTCTCCCCCTCCTTCCTCCTCAAGATAGCAAGCAATCTCTTATAGGTTAAATATAGCTAACATATATACTGCTTTAAAGTTTTCAAAACGCTTTAAAATATTATCTTGTTTAATTCTCACAAGAAAGAATCCTTGAAAGTAGGTGCTACTAGGATACCCATTTTTCAGGTGATAAAACTGAGGTAGACAAAGCTTAAGTGACTTGTCTAAGGCAAAATAATGTCTGAGGTCAAATTTGAACTTAAGACTTCCTGGCTCTTGATCCAGTGCTCTATCCACTGTGCAGAGGGTACGAAGAATAATACTCTTTTAGACTGACTATAAACATTAAATTAATGTGAAAAAGAAGTAAAGGAATCTGAAAAGTAAAGTAAATCTTGATTTCCTGATAGAATGATTCTCCCCAAAAGAATGTAAACTCCTTGAGGGTAGGAATTGTTGGGAAAGTTCTGTTTTTGATCTTTGTTTCTCAATTATTGAACACAGTACCTGTCATGATATCTGCTTAAGAAGTACTTGTTGATTGACTGAGATGTCTCAGCAGGTAGGAGGATAGTGAAGGAATATTGTACACACACAAAAAAAAAGGAAGAACACTGGGAGCTGAGTGTAGTGAGACTCTGAACTTATTTTTCCAACCTATATGTATACTAATAAGTCAAATTTCTAGAGCAAGGTTCTCTTCTTCAGAGTTCTGGGGTTACTTTAGAGGGTTTCTTCTCTGATGCTATCAACTCAAATCCCCATTTGTGTTCTCCCCAATATCAACTGCCAGTGATTAGCACCTCAGTAACATCTGGCAATTTACAGCAATTGGCTTTATTTATTTATTTTTCTCAATAGTATTTAATTTTTCCAAATACATGGAAAGATGTACTGAAACTCAAAGATGGTTTTCAACATTCATTTTTGTAAGATTTTCATTCCAAAAATTTTTTTCTCCCTCCCTCCCTCCCCTACTTTCCTTCTCCCCAAGACAGCAAGCAATCTGATATAGATTATATGTGTATAATACTTTGGAACATATTTCCATATTTGTTGTGTTGTATAAGAAAAATCAGACCAAAAGGGACAAAACCCATGAGAAAGAAAAACCAAAAATAAAAACAAACAAAAAAAGATGATCCATATTCAGTCTCTCTGACTGCGGATGGCATTTTCCATCCCAAGTCTATTGAGCACTGCTTAGAAGAGATAAGACTATCATAGTTGATCACATAGATTCTGCAACTGACTTTAACAAAGGGATATTTACTGAGAAGATAACAGCAAAACAGGAGTCTAAACTTTTCTCTCCAATATCCAGAAGGCACGCTCTTTCCTAAACTCCTATAATCCCTAAGGAGAGTGGGCTCAAACTTAAAGCATTTCTTTTTTTTAAATTTTTTTTATTTATTAATACTTTTTATTTGCAAAACATATGTATGGGTAATTCCTAAACATTAACCCTTACAAAGCTTTGTGTTACAAATTTTCCCCCCTACTCCCCACTCTTCCCCTAGATGGCAGGATATCCACTACATGATAATTATGTTAGAATACTTAAGAAATTGAATATATGTATAGTTATTGCATCATTTTTTGTGCAGGAGAAATCGTATCTACAAGAAAGAAAAATCTGATAAAGGAAATACAATGCAGGCAAACCTCAATAGAGAGCATGAAAATGATATGTTGTGGTCCACATTTCACATCCCTCTCTCTGGGTGTATATGGCTCTCCTCACTGAACAATTGGAATTGGTTTGAAGCATTTCATTGTTGAAGAGAGTCATGTCCCTTAGAACTGATCCCCATATAGTATTGTTGTTGCCGTGTATAATGATCTCTTGGTTCTGCTGATTTCACTGAGCGTCAGTTCATGCAAGTCTCTCCTCCAGGCTTCTCTGAAATTGTCCTGCTGGTCGTTTCTTACAAAGCAATAATATTCCATAACATTCATATACCATAATTTATTCAGCCACTCTCCAACTGATGGGCATCCATTCAGTTTCCAGATTCTAGCCACTACAAAAAGAGCTGCCACAAACATTCTTGCACATATGGATCCCTTTCCTTCTTTTATGATTTCTTTGGGATATAAGCCCAGTAGAAACACTGCTGGGTCAAAGGGTATGCACAGTTTGATAACTTTTTGATTTCTTTTTTTTTCTTTTTTTTTTAAATTTTATTTTTTTTAATTAAAGCTTTTTATTTGTATAACATATGTATGGGTAGTTCCCCAGCATTGATCTTTACAAAGCTTTCCATTACAACTTTTACCCCCAGTCCCCTCCCTTCCCCTAGATGGCAGGAAGTCCACTACATGTTAATAATGTAATAATAGTTGACAAGTTGTGCAAGAAAAATCCTATCTACAAGAAAAAAAAAGAAAACCAGAGAAAGGCAACACAATGCAAGCAAACATCAATAGAGATCATGAAAATGTTACGTTGTGGTCCATATTTCATATCCCTCTCTCTGGGTGTATATGGTTTTCTTCAGTGAACAATTGGAACTGGTTTGAGACATTTCTTTGTTGCAGAGAGCCATGGACCTCAGAATTGATCGTCATATAGTATTGTTGTTGCCGTGTATAATGATCTGGTTCTGCTCGTTTCACTCAGCATCAGTTCATGCAAGTCTCTCCAGGCCTCTCTGAAATCATCCTGCTGGTCGTTTCTTACAGAGCAATAATATTCCATAACATTCATATACCATAATTTATTCAGCCACTCACCAATTGATGGGCATCCATTCAGTTTCCAGTTTCTAGCCACTACAAAAAGGGCTGCCACAAACATTCTTGCACATGTGGGGCCCTTTCCCTCTTCTAAGATCTCTTTGGGATATAGGCCCAGTAGAAACACTGCTGGGTCAAAGGGTATGCACAGTTTGACAACTTTTTGAGCATAGCTCCAAATTGCTCTCCAGAATGGTTGGATCCATTCGCAGTTCCACCAACAATGTATCAGTGTCCCAGTTTTCCCACATCCCCTCCAACATTCGTCGTTATCTTTTCCTGTCATTTTAGCCAATCTGACAGGTGTGTAGTGGTACCTCAGAGTTGTCTTAATTTGCATTTCTCTGATCAATAGTGATTTGGAGCAACTTTTCATATAACTAGAGATGGTTTTAATTTCATCATCTGAAAATTGTCTGTTCATATCCCTTGACCACTTATCTATTGAAGAGTGGCTTGAATTCTTATATAAATGAGACAATTCTCTATATATTTTAGAAATGAGGCCTTTATCAGAACCGTTGAATGTAAAGATGATTTCCCAATTTGATGCTTCCCTCCTAATCTTGTCTGCATTAGTTTTATTTGTACAGAAACTTTTTAACTTAATATAATCAAAATTATCCATCTGGTGTTCAATTAGGAGTTCCAGGTCTTCTTTGGACATAAATTTATTCTATCTCCACAGGTCTGAGAGGTAAACTATCCTGTGTTCCTCTAATTTGGTTATAATATCACTCTTTATATCTAGATCATGAACCCATTTAGATCTTATCTTGGTGTGCGGTGTTAGGTGTGGGTCCAGTTTTAATTTCTTCCACACTAGTTTCCAATTTTCCCAGCAGTTTTTGCCGAATAGTGAGTACTTATCCCAAAAGCTGGAGTCTTTGGGTTTATCAAACACTAAACTGCTAACGTTATTACCTAGCTTGTCCTGATATACTATCCTATGCCACTGATCGACTGCTCTATTTCTCAGCCAGTTTTTTTTTTTTTTTTTTTTTTTGGCTGAGGCAATTGAGGTTAAGTGACTTGCCCAGGGTCATACAGCTAGGGAATGTTAAGTGTCTGAGACCAGATTTGAACTCAGGTCTTTCTGACTTCAGGGCTGGTGCTCTATCCACTGCACCACCTAGCTGCCCCACTTAAAGCATTTCTAAATAGCATTTCTAAAAAACATTCCACCAAGTTTACTTCCAAATTTGGCATAGCTAATAGATGAATTGCTTCGGTTTCCTCTTAACTGTATTAGACTTATGCTGAGTCAAACAAATTGTTTGGGACTTTACTCCTCCCTGTTTTGTTGGCTGCAAAATCAGGCATAGATTCTAGCTCCCAGCCTCTGGTGGTTCTCCATTCTGTACTCATGAAGTTCACAAAGTCAGAACTGTCTTCAACCTACAGGCAAGAAAGAACAAAGAATAGAGGCCCTTATTCACCCGCCACAGGGCTGCCCCTGGTGAGGAGAACGTGAGACCTCTCCCTTCCAGAGGCTTACAGTATATGTCTTTCACTCAAATGCAGCCAGGCAGAAAAGAACTGCTCTGTGGGTATGTTATGTCCCAGAGCAGCCAAATCACCTGTCCCTTGCTTAGAAGATTGGGACCAGTCTCAGAATAAATCTACACACTCCAAACCGGGGAACAGGGCCCTTCTACTTTGTCATATATAAGTAATAGATGCCAGTCTTCTCCCCCAAAAGAAAAGAGCTGACACCTCAGAGGTGCATCAGTCACTTGTCTTTCATGGAGGTACTACCGGTTAGAAGCCTGGGTTGGAGGAGGCAGAGATGGTGGGCTGATTACTGAAGTCAGTGAGGCAACAAGTACTTAGGCCAAGCATATTGGGCACTGGAAATATAAAGACAAAAGACAAGAATGAAACAGTTTTTCACTTCACCTCCTTCTCTTTATTTTAGTTCCCCTCTTCCCCAGTTCTTTATTTTTCTACCTTTTTTCTTTTCAAGCTTTATATTTTTTACATTTATTTCTTAATTTTGAGTTTCAAATTTTCTTCCTGCTTCCAACCCTTTCCTTACCCTTTGAGAAGGTAAGCAATATGGTACCCATCATGTATATGAAGTTATGTAAGACATATTTATTCAGTAGCCATGCTGCCAAAAAAAAAAAGAAAGAAAAAAAAAGAAAGAAAGAAACTTAGAAAAAGAAAAAAGGAAAGAAAAAAAACAAAGAGAGAGAGCAACAAAAGTAAAGTAAGTAAAAAAATAGCAATACTGTAACAGAGTTCATTGTTTTTCTCACTGGAGAACAATAGCTTTTTTCCTTATGAGTCCTTTGGAATTGTCATGGATTACTGCATTGATCAGAACAATTAAGTATTACACAGTTGATCATTGTTACAGTATTGCTATTACTGTGTACAATGTTCTTTTGGTTCTGGTCACTTCATTTTGCCTCATTTCATGTAAGTCTTTCCAGGTTTTTCTGAAATTATGAAGAGGAATATATTCTAAAGGGAGAAACAATGTATAAAGAATTAGCCACATGTAATATTTATGTATCATCTATATTTATAGTTATCTTTTTTCCTCTGTAAAATGGGGATGAATGTATATACATATATATATATATATATATATATATAGAGAGAGAGAGAGAGAGAGAGAGAGAGAGAGATACAGAAACATAGAGAGTCAAAAAGGGGAAAGGGGAAAAGGGGGAGAGAGACAAAAGGAGAGAGAAGGATAGAGTAAGAGAGAGACAGAGAAAAATACTGGGAGACAAACTGAGAGAGAGATACAGACAGGGAGAGAAAGTGCATGAGAAAAGTGAAGGTGGAAGGATATTTTGGGAAAGTGCTAGGAGCTGGTTAGCAGGGGAATGGACATGAAAGGCTTCTTGTAGAAGGTGGGATTTCAGTTGAATGTTGAAGGAAGCCAGGGACATTAAGAGGGATGAGGAGGAAAATATTCAAGGCATGGAAGAAATTGAGCACAAAAGGCAAAGGGAGATGTGTTTGTTGATTCATGTGTGTGTGTGTGTGTGTGTGTGTGTATGTATGTGTGTGTGTGTATGTGTAATCACATTTAAGTTTCACAACAACCTTGTGAGATAACTACATATAAGGAAACTGAGGAGAGAGGTAACTTGCCTTTTCTTTGAGGCAGAATTTGAGGTTGGGTTTTCCTAACTCCAAGTGTCACTTTCTAACTACTGGATCACATATATATATATATATATATACATATATATATATACATATATATATACATAAATTATATATATATGTGTATATATATAATATATGTATATATATATATATATATATATATATATATATATATATATTTTTGCTTAGGCAATTGGGGTTAAGTGACTTGCCCAGGGTCACACAGCTAGGTAGTGTCTGAGACCAGATTTGAACTGAGGTCCTCCTGACTTCAGAGCTGGTGCTCTAACCACTGCGCCACCTAGCTTCCCCTGGATCACATATATTAATCTTTTTCTAACTTGACATACAGTTGGAAGAGCACAATCAGATCAACCTTCATTTTTGTTGTTGTTGTTGTTATGCCTGAGTCTTTGTGGGGAGGGAAGTGATATATGCTAGAAATATATTGGAAAATATGATTTAGGATTGAGAATTGAAAGAGATCAGAAAATTGTAGACAACTTTGATTCCTCACATGTGTATATATATATATATATATATGTATATAAAATGACCAGTTAAGTGATTCTTGGTGATACAAGGTGAACTTGAAGCCCCAAGTCCTGAGTTCTAATTCTGCTAATTGAATCCGAACAAGTCACTTTAACACTCAGACTCTGCTTCCTCATCTGTAAAATGGGCATAATAGTATTTATCTCACAAAGTTGTTCTGAGGATCAAATGGTATGCAATAGATAAGGTTTTATATAGATGTTACCTTTTCTTCTTATTATTAGAAGTGAATTGGGAAGATGTGCATGTTGCTATGTATCTGTAATCCCTGCTACTAGTAAAAAAAAAAAAAACAAAAGCAAAAACAAAAATTCTCGTGTAACTTGTGTAACTCTTGAGCTCAGAAGTTCTGAGCTGCAGTAGGCCAGGGGACTAGGGTGTCTGTCTATGCTTGGTATTAATATGGTAAGCTTCTGGAAAGGAAGTGGGGCTCCAGGTTGCCTAGGGTGGGGCAGATCATTATGGGCAGAAAAATGGAGGTCAAAGGCGACTACGTAGTATAGTAGATAGAGCACCCATCCTGGAGCCGGGAATCATCTGAGTTCAAATTTGATGATAGACACTGACTACCTATGTGATCCTGGGAAAATCACTTAACCCCAATTGTCTCCAAAAAAAACAAAACTCAAAACAAAAAAAAAAACAGAGATCAAATCTCTGGTGCCAATCAGAGTGCAATCCTGCATTTGCAACTTTGGCAAGATAGAGAGACCCAGCCTTTAAAAATAAATAAATAAATACAAGAGATTTGGTGATTAAGCCATTCTGGAGAGCAGTTTGAAATTATGCTCACAGGGCTATAAAACTGTGGACAGCAGTGTCTCTACTGGGTCTGCATCCCAAAGAAATCATAAAAGAGGGAAAAGGACCCACATGTGCACAATGTTTGTAGCAGCCTTTTATGGTGGTGGCAAAGAATTGGAAAATGAGTAGATGGCCGTCAGGTGAGGAATGGCTGAATAAGTTACGGTATATGAAAGTAATGGAATATTAGTGTTCTATAAAAATGATGAACAAGCTGATTTTAGAAAAACTTGGAAAGATTTACATGAATTGATGCTGAGTAAAGCAAATAGAATCAGGAAAATACTGTACACAGCAACAAGATTGTTTGATCATCAACTATGATAGAGCTGGTTCTCAGCAGTTCAGTGATCCAAGGCAATCCCAATAAACTTTGGATGGAAAAACCTCATCTACATTCAGAGAGAGAACTATGGAGATTGAATATGGATCAATGTATACTATTTTCCCTTTTTTCTTTCTTTTTTTCTCCTGATTTCCCCCATTTATTCTGTTATTTTTTTCCTTTCCCAATATGACTTATATGGAAATATGTAAAAATGTGTAACCTAAAAATACTAAAAATAAATAAAAATAAAAAAAACCCAAGAGAATTTGAAGGTGTAAAACATGGAGAGAATGAAACATCACAAAACATCAAAGTATCTTTACAAATAAGAAGATGTAGCAGTCTGGCCATGTTAGATTAAGGTCAAAATCAACATTAAGTCAAAAGCACTAAAAGAAAAGATAAAAATAAGAAGACATTAAAAAAAACTGCAAAAACTTCCATTTGACTTATCTAAATGAGCCTTCAATATAAGAACTGGAAGACAAAGGTAATTGATTTCATTTATCATTCTTTCCTTCAAATATTTCAAAGACTTGAATCAGTGGCCACAAGAAAGACAAAATAGCCCAGTGATCACTTTCTGTAGCAAATACTTCATTCTCTTTGTCAGGTGATAAAACAAGGCAGCTAAAGGTGAAACAGATTTAAAATACAACCACAGTTATAAAACAATACATAATAGTATGGTGGAGGATTATTAAGCAGTATCAGCTTACAGTGAAAAGTAGTAGAGTAATTGGAGCTGTTAAATCTTAAGCGCATTGATAGTTGGAATGGGCAGTAGGACAACAGATAAATTACAACAAGAATAATTTAGCATAATGAATAGAGAGGCGGCCTTAAAATTAGAAGGATCTGAGTTCAAAAGTTGACACTGGCACCCAATGGTTATGGACTCTAGGGAAGTTCTTTAACCTCTGAACACTAGGGGACTGGCATGGATGAGTAGAAGGTGTTTCTTCACTTGAGATTCCCTATAATAGTGAAATTACAAGGCTAGTTTTTTTTTTTTTTTTTTTTGGATAAGGCAGTTGTGGTTAAGTGACTTGCCCAGGGTCACACAGCTAGGAAGTGTTAAGTGTCTGAGACCAGATTTGAACTCAGGTCTTCCTGATTTCAGGAAGGAATGGTGCAGTTTTTACCCACTGCACCATTTAGCTGCCCCATAGGGTTAGTTCTTATCTCTATTTGGTAAAATGGAACAAAAGTATATTTTCTATAATCTATTTTAATCACAGAGGAACTACCATATTTGATCACTATCACTCCATTTCCAAAATGATCTACTAAGAAATGAAATGGCATTTGTAGGGTTGAACCACTCATAATATCATATCCATAATGGAGGTAACATCATCTTGAGAATGTTGAGGTATCTTTTTTAAAAAATACCTTAGGGATGGCAAGATAATAAAAAACAAAGAAACCACAGATAATAATATTCCTTTTTTTTTTAAAGCTTTTTATTTTTCAAAATATATGCTTGGATAGTTCTTCAACATTAGCCCTTGCAAAACCTTGTATTCCAATTTCCTCTCCTTTACCCCATGCCCTCTCCTAGATGGTAAGTAGTCCAATACATGTTAAACATGGTAGAAATATATTTTAAATCCACTATATGCATACATATTTATACAATTATTGTGCTGCACAAGAAAAATCAAATCAAACCAGTAAAAGAGAGAGAGAGAGAGAGAGAGAGAGAGAGAGAGAAACAAAATATAATGCAAGCAAACAACAAAAAGAGTGAAAATGCTATGTTGTGAACCACACTCAGTTCCCACAGTCCTCTCTCTGAGTGTAGATGGCTCTGTTCATGATTCTATAATTGGAATTGGTTTGAATCATCTCATTGTTGAAGAGAACCATGTCTATCAGAATTGATCATTGCATAATCTTATTGTTGCTGTGTATAATGATCTCCTGGTTGTGCTCATTTCACTAAGCACCAGTTCATGTAAATCTTTCCAGGCCTCTCTGAAATCATCCTGCTGATCCTGCTGGTGTTTGATAAACCCCCAAACCCTAACTTTTGGGATAAGAATTCACTATTTCACAAAAACTGCTGGAAAAATTGGAAACTAGTATGGCAGAAACTAGGCATTGATCCACATTTAACACCATATACCAAGACAAGGCCAAAATGGGTTCATGATCTAGACATAAAGAATGAATATTATAAACAAATTAGAAGAGCATAGGATATTTTACCTCTCAGATCCGTGTAGGAAGGAGGAATTTATGATTAAAAAAGAACTAAAGATCATTATTAATTACAAAATAAATAATTTTGATTATATTAAGTTAAAAGTTTTTGTACAAACAAAACTAATACAGACAAGATTAAATAAATAAATAAACAAATGAACAATAAACAATAAGGAAGCAATAAACTGGGAAACCATTTTTACATTCAAAGGTTCTGATAAAGGCCTCATTTCTAAAATATATAGAGAATTGACTCAAATTTATAAGAATTCAAGCCATTCTTCAATTGATAAATAAATAAATTGATAAATGGTCAAAGAATAAGAACAGACCATTTGCAGATGAAGAAATTGAAACTATTTCTAGTCATATGAAAAGGTACTCTAAATCACTATTTACCAGAGAAATGCAAATTAAGACAACACCTCTCAGACTGGCTAAGATGACATTGGTAGATCCAACCATTCTGGAGAGCAATTTGGAGCTATGCTCAAAAGGTTATCCAACTGCATCCCTTTTGATCCAGCAATGTTTCTACTGGGCTTATATCCCAAAGAGATCTTAAAGGAGGGAAAGGGATCCATATGTGCAAAAATGTTTGTGGCAGCCCTTTTTGTAGTGGCAAGAAACTGGAAACTGAATGGATGCCCATCAATTGGAGAATAGCTGAATAAATAATATTATTCCTATGTGGAGAAGAGGTGATCTAGAAAATGTTAGGAAGTACTGAGATATATTCCTATATATGCTAGTCAAATTCCTTCAGTAATGGACCCTTTTTAATCTGATAAACCAGAATACACATTGGTTCAAACTGAGTTAAACAACATAGCAAAATAAATGCTAAGAAATAAATGGTATTCTGAGAGGGGGGCAGAGTCAAGATTGTAAAATAGAGGCAACTCAGCTGAATTCTCTCAACATTCCCTTCCAAACAACTTTAAAATAATACTTCAAGTCAAGTTTTGGAGAAGTAGAACCAACAAAAGCTTGGGGTGAGACATTTTTCCTGCCTAAGAAAACTTAAGAGGTTGGTAGAAAAAGTTTATGACACTGGGGATAGAGGCCTGACTACAGTCTATACACATAGGATAGTAAGGAGGGGTCAACAATTGGTTAGAAAGAGATTGCAGGGGACCCTTTGCTGATACTGATATAGGTGGTACTGATTGGCAACTCTGTTGCTTATATGTAATTCTGGATCATGGATTTAGGGTGGAGAGGAGTTCAAAGGAGTTGATCACAAGGGAGCAGAGGTACTGATTGTAATTCCAGGGCAAAGCAGAGCACTGGTACCTATAGCAACCGGAAAGCAGAAGCCATTCATGAATAAAGATCAGAATACAAACCAGGAGGTTAATGACTATACCTCTTTCTGGATCACACTACTTTGGAAGCAAAAAAAATTTGCAGACTTCCATACCTAGCTCTGAAAACAGGGAACACAAAAAAGCCTAAAGCTTGGGACAGTACTTTTTCCTCCCAGGTGAGCAGAGTTCAACTTTATCATAAAGTTAAGTCAAGAAATAGATTGAAAAATGAGCAAACAACAACAACAGCATAAGAATTTTACCATAAAAAGCTATTGCGGGGACAGGAAAGACCAAAACATAAACCCAGAAAAAGACAACAATGTGAAAACAGTTACAAAAAAAGCTTAAAATAAAAATGCTAATTGGGCATAAGCTCAACAAGAATTCCTGGAAGAGTTAAACATATAAGAGTAGTTGAGGAAAAATCAAGGAGAAAATTAGAATTATGTAAGAAAATTATGAAAAGAGAAGTAGAAGCTTGGTAAAAGAGATGAAAAATACTGAAGAAAATAACATCTTAAAAAACAGAATTGGTTTAATGACAAAAAAAGGTACAAAATCTCACTGAAGAAAATAATTTCTTAAAAATTAGAATTGGGGTTTGGTACTGGCTAAGAAATAGAGCAGTCGATCAGTGGCACAGGATAGGATATCAGGACAATCTAGGCAATAACCTTAACAATCTAGTATTCGATAAACCCAAAGACCCCAGCTTTTGGGATAAATACTCACTATTCGGCAAAAACTGCTGGGAAAATTGGAAACTAGTGTGGAAGAAATTAGGGCTTGACCCATACCTAACACCACATACCAAGATAAGATCTAAGTGGGTTCATGATCTAGATATAAAGAGGAACTTTGTAAGCAAGTTGGAGGAACGTAATATAGTTTATCTCTCAGACCTGTGGAGATGGAATAAATTTATGTCCAAAGAAGACCTGGAACTCCTAATTGAACACCAGATGGATAATTTTGATTATATTAAGTTAAAAAGTTTCTGTACAAACAAAACAAATGCAGACAAGATTAGGAGGGAAGCATCAAATTGGGAAATCATCTTTACATTTAATGGTTCTGATAAAGGCCTCATTTCTAAAATATATAGGGAATTGTCTCATATATATAAGAATTCAAGCCACTCTTCAATAGATAAGTGGTCAAGGGATATGAACAGACAATTTTCAGATGACGAAATTAAAACCATCTCTAGTCATATGAAAAGTTGCTCCAAATCACTATTGATCAGAGAAATGCAAATTAAGACAACTCTGAGGTACCACTACACACCTGTCAGATTGGCTAAAATGACAGGAAAAGATAACGATGAATGTTGGAGGGGATGTGGGAAAACTGGGACACTAATACATTGTTGGTGGAACTGTGAACGGATCCAGTCATTCTGGAGAGCAATTTGGAGCTATGCTCAAAAAGTTGTCAAACTGTGCATACCCTTTGACCCAGCAGTGTTCCTACTGGGCCTATATCCCAAAGAGATGTTAGAGGAGGGAAAGGGACCCACCTGTGCAAGAATGTGGCAGCCCTTTTTGTAGTGGCTAGAAACTGGAAACTGAAGGGATGCCCATCAATTGGAGAGTGGCTGAATAAATTATGGTATATGAATGTTATGGAATATTATTGCTCTGTAAGAAACGACCAGCAGGACAATTTCAGAGAGGCCTGGAGGGACTTGCATGAACTGATGCTGAGTGAAACGAGCAGAACCAGGAGATCATCATACACAGCAACAACAGTATTACATGATGATCAATTCTGATGGCCATGGTTCTCTGCAACAAAGAATTATCTCAAACCAGTTCCAATTGTTCACTGAAGAAACCCATATACACCCAGAGAGAAGGAAATGAAATATGGACCACAACGTAACATTTTCATGATCTCTATTGACATTTGTTTGCATTGTGTTGCCTTTCTCTGATTCTTTTTTTTTTTTTCTTGTAGATAGGATTTTTCTTGCATAACTTCTCAAGCATTTCAACATTATTAGCATGTAGTGGACTTCCTGCCATCTAGGGGAGGGGAGGGGACTGGGGGTAAAATTTGTAATGGAAAGCTTTGTAAAGATCAATGTTGGGGAACTACCCATACATATGTTATACAAATAAAAAGCTTTAATAAAAAAAATTAGAATTGGGGATAAGAAACAATTAAACAAAATCAAAGAATGAAAAAATAGAAGAAAATGTAAAAGAAACAATTCAATATTGTTGATTCACGATTTTACAAGGTTTATCAGTTTTCATGTAAATGGAGTGAAGGCATATAAGGGAGGAATATAATAGGCAAGAGATCTAAGCTTCCACCTAAGAATAACCTATTCAGAAAAACTGAGGATAATCCTTCATCATGGAAAAAAATGAGTATTTAATGAAATAGAAGACTTTTAAGACTCCCTGATAAAAAGACCAGAATTGAATAGAAAATTTGGCATTCAAACACAAGAAGAAAGAGAAGTATAAAAAGGTAAAAATTAAAGAGTAATCACAAGGGTCTCAATAAATTTAAACTGTTAATATTCTTATATGAGAAGATGATATATATAACTCCTGAGAACTTCATCATTATTAGTGTACTTAAAAAGAGTTTATGTAGACAGAAGGCATGGATGTGAGTTGATTATGTTGGAATGATAGAAGAAAAAAGAAGAAGAAGAATAGGAAGAAGAAGTAAAACAAGAAAAAAGAGAAAGAAGAAGAGAAAAAGAAGAAAAGGAAGAAGAGAGAAACTATAGCTATAGAAAGGTATAGACAGAAGGGTGAGAAACAAGGAGACTGTCAGAGAGAAAGAAACAGTCTCTCAGGGGCAGAAGAAAGGTGAAGCAGAGAGAGACAGAGACAGAGAGAAAAACAGACACAGAGAGATGAAGAAGAAGAATTAGAAGGAGAAGAAGGAAGAGGAGGAGGAGGAGAAAGAGAAAAAGGAGGAGGAGAAAAAGTGAGAAAGAGTGATGCTCTTGGAGAAGGGGGAAAAGAGAAAGAAAAAGAAAAGGAAATTTTTCTCTTGTAAAAGAGGTGAACAAGAAAGATTTTACAATGAAGGGAGAAAATGGGTGGTGGTGGTGGCTGGCATTGCTTTCTACCTCACTTTCATTGGAATTGGTTCCAAGACAGAAGAATACACACACATATACATACCCAGTTGTATATAGAAATGTAACTTACCTATTGGGGAAAAAGGAGGGGAAAGAAATAAGAGAAAGGGCAAGAAATGATAAAAGGGAGGATAAATTAAAGGAAGTAATGGTCAGAAGCAAAATAGACTTTTTGAAGAGGGACAAGATAGGAAAAGAAAGAGAAGAAGAAATAGAATAAAATTAAATGGAGGAAAATACACATTAGTAATCATAACTGTGAATGTGAATGAGATAAGCTCACCCATAAAACAGAAGTCAACAGCAGAACAGATTAGAAATCAGAATCCAGCAACATTTTGTTTATAAGAGAGAAACTTGAAGCAGAAAGGCACATGCAAAGTTAAAATAAAGGGTTGGAGCAGAATCTAATATGCTTCAGCTGAAGTAAAAAGGGTAGGGCTGGCAATCGTGAAAGATCTAGCAGCTCTCATTAATACAATGATCCAAGACAATTCCAAAGTGAGGAGGTCCTGAATGGTGAGTAATTGGTAGAGAGAAACTGAAGAATTGGGGCAGCTAGGTGGCACAGTGGATAGAACACCAGCCCTGAAGTCTGGAAAACTTAAGTTCAAATCTGACCTCAGACACTTCATACTTCCTAGCTGCATGACCCTGGGCAAGTCACTTAACCCCGATTGCTTCAGCAAAAAAAAGAAACTGAAGAATTGATAAAAATTATTTTCTGGGCAGGCAGGAAGAGGACTCTGATAATAGAGATCAGTTTAGTTCCATGGTCCCACTCTCAGGAGGTAATCCAGTCAGAAATCTAAGTTATATCAAGTCCTTGAGGCTAAATTTTCCTTATAAAACAACTCACTGCCCACCCATGGCTTCCCTACTGCCTTCCTTTGAGTCAGTTCACC
Source organism: Myrmecobius fasciatus (assembly GCA_023553655.1). NCBI lineage: Eukaryota > Metazoa > Chordata > Mammalia > Dasyuromorphia > Myrmecobiidae > Myrmecobius > Myrmecobius fasciatus. The sequence continues at coordinate 101,174 of JAJPUD010001337.1, forward strand.
AGGGCACTCTGTCTTGTGGTATTTTACCCCATCCCCATACCATGTGGCATCTTTCCTAACCCCATTATACCCCACTAGCTAACTCTTTTAGGGTACTAAATCCCCTTCAGGAGCCAGCTAAGGGTATGCTCCAATCTCATGGGGTATTCCCTTTCTACTGGGTAATTGAGAGTTCCACTGAGGAACTTATCTTTATATGCTCTTCCACTTTATTTCATATTCACCATTCCTTCTTTCTATTATATTTCTTCATTTTATCTGTAACCTCTTTTCCTAAATAAATCTACCTTTTGTCAAAAAGAATGGCCACTGTGAATGCTTCACATGACCAAACCTAACATTTGATAACTACTGTCATCTGGTATCTACATCAGCCATATCAAGACTCATGCTGAAAAAAATGCTGTTCATCTCCAGAGAAAGAGCTGATGACTTTGAATGCAAATTAAAGTAAAATTTTCTCATTCTCTTTATTTTTATTTCTTTTTTGTGGAATGTGGCTAATATTGAAATATACTCTGTATGATTTCTCATGTATAATTGATAGCGTATTACTTGCCTTCTCAGTGGGTGGGAGAAAGCGTGGGAGTGAGGGAGAGAATTTGGAACTAAAAATTTAAAAAAGAAAGAATGTTTAAAATAAATAAATATTTTTTGAAGGGAAAAGGATATGCACTTCCTCAGATTTCCATACTAGCAGTGGGAGAAGGAAGTGTATGACCAGGAAATAGTCATGACAGAGGGCATGTGTATAAAAAACTTTGATTATTCATGCCAAGGAAAGCCCAAAACAGATGATGCTTAGCAAAGCTATTTTCCCTCCCCCATCATGGAAGTTGTCTTATTAAGATCCCAAACAGAAAAAATTCTTTATAAATCTGAACTTCTTTTTTTTTCCCCCCCTGAGGTATGGGGTTAAGTGACTTGCCCAGGGTCACACAGCTAGGAAGTGTTAAGTGTCTGAGGCCAGATTTGAACTCAGGTCTTCCTGACTTCAGGGCTGGTGCTCCATCCACTGGACCTCCTAGTTACCCCTAAATCTGAGCTCCTTAAACTTTTTTTACTCGCAACCCTTTTTTGCTTAAGAAATTTTTATGTTATCCCAAGTATATAGATATGTAAAACAGATAAATCAAACATTTACTGATAATAAATCATAAGGTCCCAATTAAGCTTTGTACTCCAGCTGCTTCCCTCTATGAATCAGAAATGCAGGTTGCATCAAGTACATGAGCACATTAGAAGTTCCTCAGAAAAAGCCATGATTTTCCAAAAGATTAGCCTAACAAGACACATAGCGAAAACGAAGTGGATGAAAAATATCTACTGTCCATATTAGACGTAACTAGAAGGCTAGTCCAATTAGTTAGTGTCTCAGATACAAAAATTTGGGATAGACACTGAAGATTCAAAGCTATTTCTTGGCATGGAAATCTATTTTTTTCAGAACTTATGTCCTTGGTGATGCTTTATGGAGGAGAGCCTTGGAATAATGAAATCATAGGATCATAGATTTATGTGAGGTAGGGACCTCACAGGCCATTTAGTCTTTCTAGCCACTAAGGGATAGTTGAGCCAAAGGACAATGGAAAGGTATATGGTGAGTGAGTACAAATAAATCATAGTTCATTTCCATTAGTGACCTCAGCTCCAGAATGGCATCAGGGAGACCACTGGGGAAAGCTAGGAGGAAACCCATAATTCTGTACATCTTTGCTTAGTTGCTTATCTTTAGCTTATCAGTACCTATTAATCTTTCCTTCTCACAGGATCAATTCAATAAATATTAATACAAAATTCAGAGCAAACCTCATTTTCTATTACCTCCTCCAAACTTTGGTTACCCTAATTTGACATGTGTTAAATGCCCACAATCCAATTTAGGAAACCTGTGACCCTAATTACAAATATTCTGGAAACAACTAGGTGAAAGAAAATCTTCTGACCTGCTTGGGGCCATTTATCTTGATCAGTCTAAATGCTTTTCCTCAAAGCATGATTCTCTCTCAGTGTCATTAGCCTCCTTACAGTTGTACAACAGGGAAATCAGTGATCTCTATCTTTGACAGGGATGAGATAACTATAAAAGAATTCACCTTTATGTAGTCCTTGCTTTGAAACTTTTTAATGTAATAATGCAGGCTTTAGTAATTCCATTTGAGGGGAATCTAGGCTCAAAGAAGATAAAGCCAGTTGCTTGGTGGGTGGATGGGAGTTAATTCTTTGCAACAATCTAATTTAAATAGTAGTTGCCATACTTTTAACTAACTATTCTTTTTGTATAGTGCTTGACATCTATGTAAAAGATAGTAAAAATAAATGGTTAATAAATGTTTAAAAAGCTATAATTAGATCTTTGTCATGACAGTCTGAATGTTCCACTGGTACTCTCAAAATGTTAAAATATCTAGAGAAAGATGTCTAGGATATTGGGATGGGGGAAAGGATGTCCTCTGTGGAAGCCTGTGGATGAGAGACAGAGAGAGAGAGAGAGAGAGAGACAGAGACAGAGACAGAGACAGAGACAGAGACAGAGACAGAGACAGAGAGACAGAGACAGAGACAGAGAGAGACAGAGAGACAGAGACAGAGACAGAGAGACACAGAGAGACAGAGACAGAGACAGAGACACAGAGACACAGAGAGACAGAAACAGAAAAAGAGAGAGAGAAACACTGGCGTGTTCCATTAAGCAATAAGCTCTGATCTCAGATGAAAAGGCCTAGATGGGTTTCAATCTGCACCTAGGGATAAGATAAGCTTCCATTAAAGTATTAACATAAATCCTACTGTTTTCCCTTCCCCACACCCTACCCTTTGTCATCCAGGCTTCCTTATTCTTAACTTTTGAGGTGATAATAGTGCCCCATCTCCCTGAGCTGCCCTTTGCTGGTTTCAAGTATCTTAGGCATTTGTTAGTGTCTGATGAAGCCTAAGGACCCCTTCTCAGAATCATGTTTTTAGATACATAAAACAAAACAATTACAAATTGATGTAACAGGTTGATGTAATAAATTGAATAACAAAGGAATCCAATTATATTAAATGCAGTTAGCAATTTTTTAAAAATTCATGGACCTTAGGTTAAAAACCTTTGACCAGTCCAATAATTCTGATTTGATAAAGGAGGAAATTGAGGTCTAGAAACAGGAAGCAGCTTGCCCAAAGTCAGATGTTGGGTCAGTTATTTAAACTTTTCAGTTCAGGCCTTAGATTCCTTCTCTTTGAAATGGTCTCTTAGGTCTCAGGGTACAGTAGAATGGACTTGGATTGATGTTTGAGAACCAACTGTTAAATTTTTAGCATGGACATTTATATCTTGGCAATCAGCAACTGCTTTGAATCAGGACTTGATTTATAGTTTTATTGATCATCTAGGTTTAAGAAAGTGATGGAGAAAATGTTAATAATGCAGGTTAAATTTACAAGTGCACCATGCTTACATTTTCCTCCCAGGAGGCCTAGAAGTGCCTACAAAGCTGGAAGGGTTTTATGTCAGGGTCTGCCATCTAATGACTAGCTTACTAAGTGCCAATTAGCTCATCATCAGAAGTTTGATTCAGGAAATTTGGGGAGAGGTTTGAATTTATTTTGGCTCCCAACAACTCATGAAGATCTCGAATACAGAAAAGCTGACTGCCGGGCATTTTGGGAAGGCTTACCCTATATTAATCTGAAAGAATGATTTTATCTGGTTTGGGAAAAAGAAGTATTTGGTACAGTCACAACAAAGTAAAGAAGAAAATAGAGAAAGGAGGGGCAGCTAGGTGGCATAGTGGATAGAATACCAGCCCTGACATCAGGAGGACCTGAGTTCAAATCTGGTCTCAAACACTTAACATACCCTAACTGTGTGACCCTGGGCAAGTCACTTAACCCCAATTGCCTCAGCAAAAAGCAAAAAAAAAAAAAAAAAAAAATAGAGAAAGGATAGACAGACTCCATCATTCAAGCAGCTACCCTTGAAGGCCTGGAGTCTCTCTCCATAGGTTCCTGTCCCTTTTCTTTTTTTTTTTTTTTTTCATTTTTATTCCTTTATTTTCACTCACATATCAATTAAGTACTTAGGTAATTAGTTAAACAGGTCCTTAGAAACATAAACTATTAGGTGCTTAGTTAAATTGCTTACTAGCTATTAGACCTTAACTTCCCCTTTTCCCCATGCCAGACTTCAGTTTCCTTATTTATAAAATGAGAAAATATTGAATAAATGATAATTTTCTTCTAATTCCTATGATTTAAATCTTATCAAATGCCCACAGGGTGAATGACTGACTTGTACTAGAGGCAAAAGAGTATACGCAGTTTAGGATACTTCTGATCTTGGCCCTGAGGAGCATGAAAATCAAATGGAAATTTCATCTCCCACACAGCAACTCAGCAAAGATGACAAAAGATGGTATCAGTCCATTTCAGAGAGGTTGTGGGAAAATGGACAAATAGTGGATCTATGAATTAATACAGCTATTTTTGAAAGCAATTTAGAATTGTGCAAATAAATTAACTAAAATGTTCTTGGTCTTAGACCAAGAGATTTCACTATTACTCTTCTACCCCTAAAAGATTTATAGGGACAGCTAGGCGGCGCAGTGTATAGAGCACTAGCCCTGAAGTCAGGAGGACTTGAGTTCAAATCTGATCTCAGACATTTAACATTCCCTAGCTCTGTGACTCTGGGCAAGTCACTTAACCCCAATTGCCTCAGCAAAAAAAGCAAAAAAAAAAAAAAAAAAAATTTATAAAAAGAAAGTCTCCATATACACCAAAATATTTATGGCAGCACTTTTTGCAATAACAAAGAACTAGAAACAAAACAGATTCCTATCCATGTGGAAATAACTGAACAAAAATTGTGGTACATGAACATAATGGAAAATTACTATGCTTTAAAAAACAATAACTATGATTAATATAAAGAAGTATGGAAAGACTTACATGAAGTGATACATAAAAAAGTAAGCAGGACAAAGGAGACTATATTTATAATGACTGTAACAATGCAAATGTAAAGAACAAAACCCACAAAATAGTTTTAAAAATAATGTTGGAAAATTACAAAGAACATACATGGCTCCAAAGAAGAGACTTCCTCTTCTTCCTCTTCTTCCTCTTACACAGAAATGGCAAGTCCATGAATATGGAACATTGCATATGTATTCAAAAATTTTTTTTTTGATGTACTGATCAATTTTGATTTTCCCCCTCTTCTTTCTCTTTTTATTTTTTTGCTTTTTGCTGAGGCAATTGGGGTTAAGTGACTTGCCTAGGGTCACACAGCTAGGGAATGTTAAGTGACTAGATTTGAACTCAGGTCCTCCTGACTTCAGGGCTGGTGCTCTATCCACTGCGCCACCTAGCTGCCCCTCTCTTTTTATTTCAAGAATTCTTCTTTTATAGGATGACTCTGTGGAAAAGGAAAGAGGGGGGGATGTAGCAGAAATTTCTGGTGATATAACAACAAAAGATAACAATAGTTTAAATTTTTTAAAAAAAGAAAATCTAATGGAAGGGTAAGGCATCTGAAGGCTAATCCAAGCAAAAAGTCTGCTCTTTCCTTAGGTTATATTAAATCATGGAATTCAATCTAGAAAGGATCTTCAAGATCATCTGTCTTATATGAAGACTCAAGACTAGCTAAGCTGCTAAAAAACAGAAATAGCCAGTGGCTATTGTTGTACCATTTAGTGCACCATTTAAACATTTAACTGGGATTTTTTCAATTTAAGAATTAAATATCACAATCATCAATCTCAGCAAACTCAAAAGTTATAAGGAAAAAGGAAATACCTATTACAAACAGGATAGTGTAGAGGGGTCATAGACTTTAAAGTGGAAAAGACTTTAGAGGCCAGTTAGTCCAACCTATTTAACTTTATAGGCCTGTGGAGATGAGTAGGGAGAGCCTTCCAGGCATGGGGGATGCTGTACAATAGGACATGAAATATAAGTAGGATGTCAGAGGGGGAGGAAAGGTATAGTCGGTCTATAATCGGCTAGGTGGTAGCCAAATCAGCTAGGTTGGAGCTAAAATGTGGAAGGCTTCGAATGCCAGAGACAATTAGGTTAGCAGGGGAGAGATATGGTCTTCTTTCTTCAGTGGGACCCTAAAAGGGATGCTGACCTTTACCTCTGAGTATACTGAATTGAACAGGATTTTAGGAATATCAATTCATCTTCTCAGTGGAGGTTAGATTGGAGAGGAGAGGGACTCACTGAAGAAAGCTATAGACAGAGAATAACAAAATTGGAGAATTAAAACTGACTATCTAGTCCTGCTATTCACCAAAGGAATTTACACTATAATATATCTACTAAGTATTGTCCACCCTCTGTGCGAGGGGTAGGACCAGAAGCTTTCCCAAAGAGAGAGTCTCATAACAAAGGGCTTTGGAACTGGGATTTCACATAAAAAGTAACTTTAAGGGATGACTCTCTGGTTGTAATCTTGGGTGAAACCCTGAAATTGCACTTCCTGATGCTTTTAGAATCACAAGTTCTTATTCAATTACAACTCTTTTTTTTTTTTTTTTTTTTTTTTTTTTTTTTTTTTTGGCCCTTGGAGGCTTCTTGGAAGGAGAGACTAACCAGTTTTAAATGCTAAAAAAAATATAGTTTTATTTGTCATTTTTTTTTTCACATAAGGAAGGAATAGATTATGGCTTCATTTGAGACATCCAAGGAAAGGAAGAAGAGGACAAGGGAAGTGGTCAGTGACACATCTGGATTACATTCTGCTGGAGGACACATAGCACAGCAGGTAGGAAGATCTTTCAGATATGGCGGCAAGAGGAAGGCGTCTGCAGGACTGATTATCTAGCCGGAGGTGGATTCCATTGAGGCATAGAGGGATGACAGGGTCTCAAACCACCCTCTGATCTGATGTGGGAACATCAAGGTACTTTTAGGGATGCTTATTATTCCTACAAGATCTTTGGTTGGAGTGTCTTGCAGAAACCATATGCTTTATTGCACATAAATTATTTCTTTGTGAAGTTTGTCGATTTAATGTGTCTTTAGTTAACGGTTATGAGATTTTTCAAATCAGCTCCCTGTTGCCCAAGGATAAAACAAATCTGTCACTCAAGTCCCTCTGCCATATGGCTTCTATCTTTTCAGCCTTAATTCACATAACTCCCCTTCATGCCCTCTACATTTCTGCCAAACTGGACTGTTACTTATTTTCCCAACTCAATAATTCATTTTCCACCTTCATGCATTTGTTTGCATAAACTGTCTCCTATGTTTGGAAGGCATTCCTATTTTATTTCTGCTTTCTAGTTTCTTAGCTAGTGACACAGAGGATAGAGCACTGGACCTGGACTCAGAAGACCCGAGTTCAAATGTAGTTTCAAACACTTTACTAGTTGTTTGATTCTGGGCAAATCAATTACTCTCTCTTTGATCCTCTGGCAGTTTCCTCAACTGTAAAACAGGGATAATAATAACACCTACCTTGTAGGATTGTTGTGAAGATTAAAATGAGATAATATTTGTAAAAAGCATTAAGCACATAGAAGATATTATGTAAATGTTTATTACTTTCCTTTATCTTTATATTAGACTGAGCTCAGACGTCAGCATTTATGAAAAGTCTTTCCTGATCCTCTCCCATGTTTTTTGCATCTTCACATTTCACTGTAATAGTCTTATTTGTGAATGGTATATCTCCTGAGTAAATCATAAGCTCCTTGAGGGCAAGGACCATTTTGTGAAATTTTTTGGGGGGAGTCTTTGCAAGTCTGGTACCTAGAACATAGTAGGTGCTTTAATAAATGCTTGTTGGATCAAATTGAATTGAATTTAGTAATGAATCTTTTTCAATTTGCTTAGTCTTGTCTCCCGAAGATAGAAATGCAGTTTATTTTATTTTATTATTTTTTTGCCAAGGCTGTACTTTCAGCCTACACAGAATACTAACTAATCAGTCAATTAGCCTTTATTAAGCACTTGTTATGCCAGAATTTTGGGTTTTGTTGGTTTAACCATTGAGAAATTTGCATACATACACGAACATGTACATATGTGCATTGTACAACATAATGTGTATATATACATGTATGTATGTGCTTGTATATAGACACATTCATAAGTACACATGTACAAATACATGTTTGTGAACATATGCATATAAATATGTGTGTGTACTTGTGTGTGCATATGCAGATATAATATCTTAGCAAGTCACTTAACCACCTTGGGTTTCAATTTTTTTTTTTTTTATAAGGGAGTTAAATTAAATGACTTCTGAGATTCTTTCCAGTTCTAGATCTCTGAGGAGATTTCAGCTTTGGCTTCTCAATGATTATAACGGTAGAGCATGAACTTTTAGCAGGTTCTTCTGCCAAGTTAGAAAAGTTTTGAGTATAAGCTTGGTGATGGGCTTTGTGGCTGTGGTCTGAAGACCAGTCACTGCTAAGTATAGAAGGCTTATTATTTGCTTGCTGATGGATTTTTCAGCTAAAGTAGCCACTGTGTTAAAGATCCTCTGGTTAGAAAAGCAATTGTGAGGAAGGGATAGGGATAGCTGAGTGATGCAATGTATAAAACTGATCCTGGAGGATTTGAGTTCAAATCCACCCTCAGACATGCCACTCTGGAGAAGAAACTTAACTCTGCCTCAGTTTCCTCATCTGTAAAATGAACTGGAGAAGGAAATGGCAAACTGTTCCAGTATCTTTGCCAAGAAAACCCAAATGGAATCATGACTAAAAGAGCAATTGTGATCTTAAAAAAATTTTTTCTTTGTTTTATTCTGAATTTCTATAACAAAGTGGGATAGAAAAACAGAGGATTGCATTTGAATTTGCAGATCCATTATGTACACCTTGCTATTCTTTTCAATTGTACAACATAGTAATTGTGTAACTTTTTTCCCCCACCTCCCAAACTTTGAGATACCTACCATTAGACACAAATGGGCATGTGCACATATACACATGTTTGTGTGTATATGCACACATGTAGATCTCAGTTCTTTTTCTGGATTCAAATGGCATCTTCCTTCATAGGATCTTTGATCCTATCCTATTTGCTGTCCAGAGAAGGAGATGAGGGAAAGGAAGGGAGAAAAATTTGAAACATAAGGTTTTGCAAAGGTAAATGTTGAAAACTATCTTTGCATATATTTCCCCCTTTATTAAAGCTTTTTATTGTTCAAAACATATACACGGACAATTATTCAACATTAGCCCTTGCATCCTATCTTTTTAAATTTGGGTATTTATTATAGTCAGAAAGACTTGATTGTATGGTTATTCTTTTTTTTTTTTTTTGCTGAGGCAATTGGGGTTAAGTGACTTGCCCAGGGTCACACAGCCAGGAAGTGTTAAGTGGCTGAGGTCAGATTTGAACTCAGGTTCTCCTAACTTCAGAGCTGGTGCTCTATTCCCTGCACCAACTAGCTGCCCCTTTGTTCAGTTATTCTTAAAACAATACTGCTATTACTGTATACAATATTCTCTTGGTTCTGCTCATTTTGCTCCTTGTATTTCATGGAAGTCTTTCCATGCTTTTCTAAAATCATTGAAATCTAAAATCATCTAAAATCTAAAACCCTTTCTTATAGAAGAGTAATATTCCACCATGAATTTGTCTAGCATTCCCTGACAAATAACTCCACAATTTCCATTTCTTTGCCACCACAGAGAGAGTTGCTAGAAATATTTGAGAGTATAGATTCTTTTTCTTTTTCCCTAATCATCTTTGGAAACAGACTTAATAGTGGTAGGGCATAGACAATTTAATAACTCTTTGGGCATAATTCCACAGTTGTGATCGATATAAGAGGGGAGACTCACAATGATAAAACCCTGAAACTTAGAATTACTGGATAGATATTGGGATACTCCAATGCATCTTTGACATCATCAGCATATCTCTTCAGCTAAAGAGATATTGTGCCTTTTGCTCCAGGAAAACTCTTACCCATGTTTTCTTGTGTCCAATTTTTCTCCCCCTCCCCCTATCCCTTCTCCTAGATGGCAAGTAGTCCAATATATGTTGAACATGGTAGAAATAAATGCTACATTCAATTTGTGCATACATATTTATACAATTATCTTGCCGCACAAGAAAAATCAAATGAAACCAGAAAAAAAGAGAAGCAAAATAAAACTTTGGATATATTTTGAAAATAAAAAGCTGTTATTTTAAAAAAAATTAATATTATCTTATTTCATTCTCACCACTACCCTGGAAGATAGGTGACATTATTATGCCCATTTTTCAGATGAGAAAGCTGAGGTTAAAAAATTTTAAATGATTTTCCCAGGGTCACACAGCTTGGAAGTCCTTCAGGTAGGATCTGAATTTACAAGCATCACTCCCACTGTGTTACCTAGCTGCTCAGTTTTCTCTCAATCTTTCTGCATGATTGAACCCATTATGTCTATTTTTTGAGGATTAGGCTGGCTAAGTATAGAAAAACTCATCACCATCAGTTTGGTCGTGTTAAAATGTTTTAGCCATGAAAACAGAATGTATGTACCTACTGTATACATGCATACATATAATATATATATACACATATATATGTTCATGTATTGTATATATAGTATACAATGTGTAAATATATACACATACATATATATGTATGTATACATATTTATATATGTCATAACCTGTGGTTTCCTTAATTTAGGGAACATAATTAAAAAACTCCTATTAATGAATAAGAGCAACTTAAAATTTTTTTATTATTTCTTTTTTAAATTAAATTAATTTTTTAAGATTATACATACATTATTATTTTTTAAAACATTTCCTTATGAGTCATATTGGGAGAGAAAAATCAGAACAAAAAGGAAAAATTATGAGGAGGGAAAAAAAGAAGGAAAAAAGGTGAAAATAATCCGCATTCAGTTTCCATAGTTCTCTCTCTGGATGCAGATGACATTTTCCATCTAAAGTTTATTGGAATTGCCTTGGATCACTGAATTGCTGAGAAGAGCCAAGTCCATCATAGTTGATCATCACACAATCTTGTTGTTATGTAGGATGTTTTCCTTGTTCTGTTTGCTTCACTCAGCATCAGAAGGGCAGCAACTTTTAAAGAGTTGTACAGGACACTTAGAGGTTAAATGGCTTGTCCAGAGTCAGGTTTGGAACTTGAACAAAGCCCTTTCAAGATAGTTAGTACATAAATCATCAGACCTGGTTTTAGAAACTTACTAGCTATGGGATTCTGGACAAATCACTTAATTTCTACATGCCTCAGTTCCCTCGTCTGTACAAAGAGGATATAAATTGCATGTATCTCCTAGAGTTGCTATAAGGACCAAAAGAGATAATTATAAAGAATTTAGCATAGGATCTGGCACATAGTGAACTCTAAGTAAATATCATCATTAAGATTGACTCTGACCAATCTGACAAATTGTTTATAATTTTTTCAAGTATAATAATCTCTCTGTCTCTCTTTCTCTCTCTCTTTTTCTTTCTTCCCTTTTCCTCTCCCTCTGGTTCTATGATCTCATCAACATGCATATTGCCTACAACAATACAGAGGCCATACCTTCTCATCCTGTGTAACTCCTAGCAGTGTCTCCCTACCCCAACCCCTCATTTTTCCTTAGAGAAATCTCTCAATATACTAAGGACATTCCCCTAGCATTCTTGACATTGTTGGAGTGTGGAGTATGTGGGCTATTTATTGCTAGTCCTTTGCTCTAAACTAGAGGTTCCAAATTTGGAGGGCCTGTAAATTTGGATGGAAAAAATTACATCTTCATTTTCTAACCTTTGATTTCCTTTTCAAACTATGTATTTTATTTTATGCATTTAAAATACATTCTTCTGAGAAGGGGTCTGCAGGCTTCACAAATCTGCCAAATGGGTCCACGTCACAACAAAGGTGAAGAACTTTTGGTCTAGAAATATGGTTGGCTTACCTTCTTTTCTGTCCATTCAGCTCTTAGATTTGATGCCATTTTTCCTATTCAGTTCCTCATTAGTTATATTTTGCAGCTTGCTCATATCCATTAGGCATCTCTCCATTATCCTTTGGATGATCCTCATCTTTAATTAATCAACAAGTCTACTGTTCTATATTATCCTATACAATATATATTATATATCTTATTTGTATAATTATATACACACAAATATCTTTTAATCACCATAAAAAACTTGAGAGACAATGTGTTACAGTGGATAGAGTACTGATGTTGGAGTGAGGGAAGTCTGGATTGAAATCCCATATCTGATACATTACTGGTTATGTCACTTTTCAGAACCCCTGATGACTCTCAAAGGTGAGAAATTACAGATTTGGGCTTCCATTCTAGGTAGTAGTTAAACCCTTTAGTTCGAGGACCTGAAGAGCACAATCCAGTGAGTTGGGAATTTGGAGTTGTCACTAGAGAGAGAATAAATTCAGGGAAGAGTACAGCAGGGAGGAAGAGGAAGCTGGCTTGCTAAGACAGCTCTTTGCTTGGTGTTTAGGTTTCCTAGAGACATGATAGACTAAAGTAAATCTTATTAACTTGGGCTCTATACTGTCCTGATTGATAGACTTCAGGAGGTCCATGAACTTGGATAGGGAAAAAAAAATATCTTTATTTTTACTAACCTCTAATTGAAATTTAGCATTTCTTTCAATTATGAATTTAAAAAACCCAAAAAACCAGCATTTTTCTGACAAGGGAACCCAAGGCTTCACCAGCTCATCAGAAGCCATGACACAAAAAGGCTAAGAATTTCTGGCTTGGGCTGATTGCAAAAAAGCCTGGAAAGACCTATGTGAATTCACGCTAAGTGAGGTGAGCAGAAACAGGACGTACACGGCAACAACAAGATTATGTGATGATCGATGTGATGGATCTTTTCCATAATGAGATGATTCAGGTCAGTCCAATAGACTTCTGATGGAGAGGACCATCTGCATCCAGGGAGAGGACTAGGGGGACTCAATGGGGATCACAGCATAGTATTTTCACTTTTTGTTGTTGTCATTTGCTTTTTTTTCTTTCACCTTTTGATCTGAATTTTTTTTTGGCAGCATAACAAATATGGAAATACATCTAGAAGAATTGCATGTGTTTAACCTATATTGGATTGCTTGCTGTCTTGGGGAGGGAGTGGGGGAGAGGGAGGGAGAAAAATTTGGAACACAAGGTTTTGCAAGGGTGAATGTTGAGAATTATCTTTGCATGTATTTGGAAAAATAAAAAGCTATTTAAAAAAAGAATCTCTGTGCTAAAGAAGGTCAATGAATCAACTCTCAACCATTTGTTGGGCTTGTGGACCTCACAGTGGCCTTCTATCGAGATCCCCTGCATCCTTCTGGGCCTGATCTGATCTCTGGCCTTTCCCCTCCTCCCCACAAGCAGAGCCAATGGGAAAACGCTGGTTCACAGGAAGACATCTGGAGCTCTTCACCACTGCTTGATGGGATGACATCACCAGCTTAGTTTAGATGTGGCCATTCACATGACAGCCTCCATGTCTTATAAAAAAAAAAGGGGGGGTGGGGAATTCCTCTCCCCCATCCTAAAATATTGGGGGATATAAGCCTAGGATGGGAACAAAAATTGCAGAACTCTGGAGGATGGAGGAATGAGTGGCAGGAAGGGGTTTATGTATATTCCTGGGGGGAAAGAACCATAAGGTGAGTGTAAAGATCCGTGGCAGACACTAGGTGTCACCATTGGGTCAGGCTTCAAGGGCACCTACATTTCTAATATACCTAGAGGAAGAATGGGTGTGAATCCCTTAGTCTGGGGAGAGAAATATATATTTCTTCCCTCCACACATATTACAATCCAGACCAATTGTTCCACTTATTGCTCCTCTTATATAGAACAATGGGTCCCAGCTCTGAGCTTTGGCAAAGTGGGGTCTCCAAGCTGGAGACAGCACAGAACATGCTCATTTGGGGGCCAAAGACCTGAGGCTCCTGGGATGTCCAGTCTCCTTGGTTCCTGTCTCCCCTACATATGTTGTTTTTGCTCAAGGCTCCCTTAGATATGCATGCAGCCTAATTTGCATCTATAAGAACAAGGGATGAGTGGGGATAAGGGTAGCTCCCTCTACTCCCTCCCTCCATGCCAGTTTTCTTTCAATATTGTCTGGGGAAAAAAAAAAAAATATTGTAATGAAAGATTCTTGGTAGTCTCATCCCTTGGGACTAGAAAAGGCGGAGGGAAGAGAAGGGAAGCGTTTGCCTTGTTCTGATCAGAAAGTGGCTTCTCCCGCCCCCAATCACACTTCAAAGGGCTGCTAGAGGGAATCACATCTGAGGCTGGAAGATGTAGCTGAGCTGTGATGGGACCTGAGAGCAGAACTGAATGAGAGGCCTGATAATTATTGGAGAAGCTGTCAAACAGCACTTGCTGCTCCACAGGGGCTGCAGAGAAGCCGCTTTGATGTTCTTGCTTTCAAACATCAGAAGATCTGTAGTTGCAAGGGAGCTCTCAACATCTAGTCCATTCCTGGTTTCTTCCTCTCCCCCATCCACATCTCTGCTTCCCAATTCTCTCTGGCTAGGGTTGGGGGAGGGAGTGGGATCTAAACTAGCAAGAACATCCTTCAGCCTTCCTCTGGAAGCTGTCTGAAATGGCTCAGCTTCCCTTCTAGAACTTCATTCTGAGACTGCTGCATTAAGGGGGTGTAATGTCCAGAATGAAGGGAGCGATGGAGTGCCCTGGGCAGGATGCAACTAGCACCTTGTGTGCAATTCTGGGTCTCATCTTTTAGGAAAAACACTGGCAGTGATGAAGAAAGCCATTTACACCCAGAGAGGGGATTGTGGGAACGGAGTGTGGTTCACAAGATAGCATTTTCACTCTTTTTGTTGTTTGCTTGCATTTTATTTTGCTTCTCATTTTCTTTTCTGGTATGATTTGATTTTTCTTGTGTGGCAAGATAATTGTATAAATATATATGCATATATTGGATTTAAAAAAATACATGATAAGTACAAAAAAAAAAGAAAAACACTGGCAAACTGGAGGGCATTTAGAGCAGGGCAACAAGGAGGTCAATTAATCAAATGATTAGCATTTACTGAGTACTTATATGAACCAGGCTCTAGGAAAACATAAGTGTAAATGAGAGTTTACGAAGCTTATGAGACAGAGACAGAGTGTCAGAGACTGAGACAGAGATAAAAACTCAGAGAAACAGAGTCACAGACACAGACAATATACATGTTTAATAAAAGATAAAAACTAACATGACAAAACTTTATATGTGTGTGGGGGGGTGCGTATATGTGGGTAGTAATTGGGGTGATTAGGAAAAGTCTCATGTAGAAGGCAATGTCTGAGCTGGGTTTTGAAGGAAACCTTGGAGTTGAGGAAGATGAAGAGAGGAGAGAGTACATTCCAGGAATTGCCAGTGCAGAGGCTTGTGGGAAAAAAATATATATATTGGGATAAGAAAGCCAGTTTGGCTAGACCTAAGAAAACATGAGAGGGAATAAAATGATTTTTGGCAGCTAAGTGCAGAAGAGTGAACTAATACAGGGAGGTGGATTAGGGGACGGTTGTATTAATTCATGTATTAATTCATTAATCCATCCATGATGGCTAGAAGGAATTGGCGTTATTTAGCCTGAAGAAAAGATACCTTAGGAAGGATATCTTACATTTGCATGTCAATTCACTCCCCAATGTCTTTATTCCACATTCAGGTAAATCTCCAGACCACAGTGGTCCTCCCTGGCTAAATGCCTTTATGTATCTCCCCTGGTTAGAATGTTAGTTCCTTGAGAATAAACTGTTTTTCCTTTTATATTTGTATTCCCCAACATCTTTATTCCACATTCAGGTAAATCTCCAAACCACAGTGGTCCTCCCTGGCTAAAATGACTTTATGTATCTCCCCTGGTTAGAATGTTAGCTTCTTGAGGGTAAACTGTTTTCCTTTTATATTTGTATCTTTAACACTTAGTATATAAGTACTTAATGTTTTTCCACTTAGACATCTTTCCATCCATCCATCCATCCATCCATCCAAAGAGTTATGTGGGAAAGATATGAAATTTGTTTTGTTTCACTCTAGAAAACAGAACCAGGACATTACAAAGAGGCAGATTTAGATTGAACATGAGGAAAACTTTCATAATAGAGCCGTGTTAATGTAGAATGAGTTACCTTAGAAAGAAGTGAGTTCCCCATCACTAAAAGTCTCCAAGGAAAGTCTGACCAATTGTGAAGGAATTTGTAGAGGTTCTTATTCGGGTTCTGTATTGAATTCAATAATTGCTGAGGACCCTTCCAATTGTGACATGTTCTAAATCACGTTTCTTACATTCTCTTATTTTTTCCATGAAGATGGAAATAATTTTCTTCCAGATTAAGGAATTATCAAATGGTAAATACTTTCTATTCCTAACCTTATCTTCAGGAAATCCAATTCCTTTCACAGATCTCTTAAGAATTTGTTTACTTCACCAGCCCTGAAGTCGGGAGGACTTGAATTCAAATCTGGTCTATCACTAACATTTCCTAGCTGTGTGACCCTGGGCAAGTCATTTAACCCCAATTGCCTCAGGGGGAAAAATTTGCTTACTTCCTCTGAAGAAGTGTAGGCAAGACCTGGATTTGGGGGATCTTTAGAAAGCTAGGTTACTATTCTTCTGAAGTGGAGTTTAGGGTGAATCCTTGGGTGAACTTTGAAGACTAACTGAATCATGAGATTCTGTGATTCCACAGAAGACATCCAGGTCCAGGAGACTCACCCTGGATTTGAACCTTCAACCTCTAGCTCTTTAAGGGCAGTGCTTATTTCTTTTCTGTTTGTATTTTTGGCACCAAGCCCCAATGGCATGCACTCAGCAGGTGCTTAATGCTTGTTGATTCCCAGAACATTTTTAGAGCTACCAGCAAATTCCTTTTCTTGGGGTATCTATTTCAACAGCTATGAGTAGAGGTTGTGCACACATTATTCAAGCCCCTCTGGATATGGGGTAAATTGAAGGGGATTTAACCCTTAAACAGGTCCTTGTCTCTTAGGTTCCTTGATCAACTGAGGACAGACTCCCCTCAATGATCACTGATCAATATATTCTTGGAAAGCCTTTCATTATTCTCAAGACCCTGGTCAATGGGATTTGCTAACAATAAAGAGATGGAGGTAACCATAACCTGAGCCAGGGGGGACTGTACCCAGTGGCTCAGCACCAGAGATAGTATGGCATAGTGGAGGGATCATTGTGGCTATAGATGGAGAGGGCCTCAGTTATTGTCTGTGCGGATGCAGAAAAAAGTTCCTAACTTTCTGAGCTTCCTTTTTTTTAAATTTGCAAAATGATTGTCATTTGACCTCGAAATCCTAGGATCTTTTGAAGCAGTTAGGTGACAGTGCTGATCCCAGAGTTGGGAAGACTCCCTCTCTTATACCCCTGTTAGCCTATTGTCATAAGGGAGAAATCAAAGCAGGGGATAATTCCTAATTGAAGTTCAATCCCATCTCAGTCACTTAAATCTGTTTGCCTCAGTTTCCTCAACTGTAAAATGGGAATAATAGCACCTGTCTCCCAGGGTCATGAGGATCAAATGAAGTATTTGTAAAGAGCTTAGCACAGAATCTGGCACATGCTTCTTTTCATTCCTTGTTTGCCCCATATGATGTAGAAAGGGGATCCTGGTCTACAGTGGGACCTCACCTTGGAAGAGTGAATTGGGTCTGCTACTCAGTGAGCCCAGGATCCAGAAATTCTGTCCAGAGGGGACACAGGCCAAAGGGAGCAAACAAGGACCCACATTTCTATAGTACTTTAAAGTTTGCAAAGCATTGACTTCATAACAATCCTGTGGAGCTGAAGTGAAATCATACTTGTTCCCATTTTTCAGATGTTGGTTGAGGCCCATAGAGAAGTGGCTGTTCACTGTCACATATCTAGAAGCCTCAAGAGATAGACATGAATCCAATGCTCTCTCTCTTATACCTGTTGTCTTAAGCCTGTTGTCACAAGGGGGAAATCAAAGCAGGGGGAACTTGAACACCTGGGTCCTAGTTCTAAATCAGCCACTAAATCCTGTGTGACTGCTAGCATCATCCACTTCTCTGAATCTCAGGTTGTTTCTCATCTGTA
Source organism: Myrmecobius fasciatus (assembly GCA_023553655.1). Lineage (NCBI taxonomy): Eukaryota > Metazoa > Chordata > Mammalia > Dasyuromorphia > Myrmecobiidae > Myrmecobius > Myrmecobius fasciatus. Next base: position 119,211 of record JAJPUD010001337.1, read on the forward strand.
ACATTTGAAGATAGGAAAAGATGATCTTTAAAGTTCTTACAATTCTAAGACTCCATATTCTGGGCTAACATTCATAGATAGGACCAAGAGTTGAGAAAGGGATCTTAAAGATCCAGCCAAGCTCTCATTAAAAACAAAACAAAACAACAAGGTCTCTCATTCTACAGAAGGGGAAATCGAATCCCCTAGAACTCTGCCTTCAATGTCCCTCCCAGCTCGGATACTGTTTCTTTTTTTTTTTAAATTTTATTTGCATAACATATGTGTGGGTAATTCTTCAACAATAACCCTTACATAGCTTTCTGTTACAAATTTTTCCCCCCAACTCCCCACCCCTCCCCTAGATGGCAGGATATCCACTACATGTTAATTATGTTAAAATATTGGCAAATCGAATATATGTATACATATTTCCAAACTTATCATTGTTGTGCAAGAAAAATCTTATCTACACAAAAAATATATCTGATACTGTTTCTAAGGCTTCTCCCACTCTGCGATCTAAGGGCCCTCTAGGTTCTGTCATTCTGGGTTCTAAGATACCTCCCAGCTCTAACATTCTGGGTTCTAAGGTCCTTCTTGTGTCTGACATTCTATGTTCTAAGGGCCCTCCTAGCTCTGACACTCTGTATTCCAAGGTCACTTCCAATCATTCATAAGATCTGGAATTGGAACAAATTTTAAAGATCTAGTCCAACCCTTTTATTTTACAAAGAAGGAAACCAAGGTTTTTTCCAGCTGATGTTCCATGTTTTATACCTCAATGAGGGAGGATTGAGACATCTGAGCTGAGGAAGCTCTCTGAGCTCATGAAATACATCAAACAATATGGGAACCTTGCTTTTCATCTCCTGTTTAATGCTAGGAACAGATCATGGTATCTCACCTTCTCCATCTGCAAAATGGGACTAACACCAGACTATTCCCCTAGCGGTGCTCAGGGTCCCAAGGCAACAAGTGCATTTTCTCCATATATTCTGCTGCCCAATCCAGCAAGCGGAGAATGCTCGCCTGGTTGCCTGGCATACAGCCTCTGGCCTGATCCGGTCCATTGCAGGGCCAGAGTGACACAGCAATATAACTCTTGGCTTCCAGCACCACCCATTTATCTCTTCTCTGGGGAACTGCAGATGCTTGGGTGAGCCACTGGGAGAAGTCTGTTCCCTGGAGGCTGCAGATGCTTTTCCTCTGGAAGCTAGATACTCTGGGATCAGTTCTCAGCTAGAAAATAGGATTGAGAAAATACTGGATCTCAAGATTGCAATGCTGGGAAAGGCTTGGCCACATTTCCACAGCTTCTTTTGAATGAGAACTCCAGTGTCTTCAACTCATCTGCCAACCTGTTTTCCTCCCGTTCCTGCATCCCTCTGGAAACACTGTGGACAGATACTCAGTGGTATATGCAGGTCCCTCTCTTCAGACAGAATAGCTTAATGTCCCCACCCAGAATCCCCTGACCCAGAGCGGAACTCTATCTGAATGAATATTTTTGAAGATGGCTTATTCTTGAAGGCAGAGACAAAATGACACAATCATATCCCTTGCTTGTGGCATCCTGCAAGTCCATGAACATTTTTCCAGAAGTACACCTCATATTGCCCCCATACCTGGCCCTTGCCTGCTATTCAGTATAATTCAGTGCACTGACAACTCCTTCCCCAGAGCGGGTACATTCAGGTACTGAAAGGGGTCATGCCTTTTGCCCTCCAGGGGTTTGAATGAACCCCATCATCAGTAGCCAAAGAAACAGGCTGATGGAGAGCTGAGTAGTGGACAAGTTTGGAATCAGAGAACTAGTGTTCAAATCCCACTGCTGCTTCTACTTAATACTTGCACAACTTTGGATATGACTTTTAACCTCCTGGGGCTTCAGTTTCCTCATCTGTAAAATAAGGGAGTTAGACTAGGTGACCCTTCCCACCTTTAAATCTATGATCTCAATAAATTACATTTAGAGAGTCTTTTAAGGTTCTGTAAAGTGGGAACCTCCAGCACTTAGCACAGCACCTGGCAGAAGTGGGCTCTTAATGTTTAGTGATTCATCGGCCAATGTACATTATCCCGTCTGAACCAGCCTGTGAGTTGAGAAAAATGATCAATAAGTCAAATACATGCCAGGCACTGGGGTTACTGCAGCTGTTATTAATCCCATGTTATAGATAAGGAAACTGACCCCCGGGAGAGGTGAATTGCCCACGATCACACAGCCGATCAGTGTCAGAGGTGGCAGTTGAACCTGGATTCATGATGCTGTATTGACTGAACAAGCTCCAAGATTTTTTCTGGCTCTAAATTCCATTCTGCTCGATATAAACTGGCGCTTCTGACAAAGACCATTAGGGAGCTTGACAATGCTGAAAAGGCAAATCCACTTTATTTATCAGTGATCAGTTGGTGACATCTTAATCTTTGGGCTTTTTGTGACCTCAGCAAGTAAAGAGGCCTGTGAGCAGTTGCCCATCCCCTGTTTGGGTTAACGTACCCATTTGTTTTGTCCTCAGTGGTGAGAAGGCTGCTCTATGATGCTCCCTTTGGGACAGTCTTCATTTTAGAGACTCAGCCCCCCAAGTAATGCCAGTGCCTGGAGTATCTGCCCTGTAGTCACCTTACCTCCTGCAGTACCTCATCCTGGTCCCGGGTGATTGGGGGTGGGGTGGGGGGGGGGTCTCCTAAATAGATCCACCTACACCTGAATCTGCAGAGAAGAGAGCCCTGATAGGGATCAGCAGTCCTGTCGGGATGGCCAGAGGCTGCTGGGCCCAGGTGGTGCCACTACAATAGGCCTGGTTTTCTGTTCAACTGCCAGGATATGTCCTAGTCTCTCCTCCAGTGGCAGGGCTAAGAAGGGTGAAAAGTAAAGACAGAAGAGTAGCCCCCCCACCTTTGGAGAGGTGATGGGGTGGGGAGGGTCTTAGGGGCCATTCACCCCTCCAGTCTGTGGGGGTGCTTAGTCATCTTGGAGGCAAGTCCTGAGCAGAGAAGTAGGGGACCCAGGTGTCCCCTTCCAATTCCTCTGGTTCATAGTACTATCCTCATGTTAAGCACCCCCAGGTCCCCTAGGGTAAGAGAAGAGGGATTTCTAAAACAGAGTTCTAACCCTCCCAGTTGCAGCCACATCTCCATTGCTTGGGTCCGGGGGGAAAACTATCCCAGACCCTCCATCCCTTCTCATGAGGTGGTGGGGAAGGGAAGGGGGGGGGGGAGAGGGGAGGGAGGAAAGAAAAAAGGGACAAAAAGGGGGATATGTTGGCATGGGGTCAGGCTTGTTCGGAAAGTGCCGGAGAAAGAGAAGGAAGGAGATCCTGAGTTGGGGAAGTGCAAGGGAGGTCTCAGAGGGGCCTCTACGCTAGCCACCAGGCACCAACTACCACCCCCCTACAACACACAGGGCCTGGTGGGGGGGCAGGGGGCCAGGAAGGGGCTGCCGAGCAGCAGAATCCAAGGTGGGGCGCTTTAGGGCGGGCAGGCAGCCCCTGTGGGGAGGGGTCGGGGGTGGGGCCCGGGGAGTGGCGGCTGCGGAGCCCCTCAGGCTGCACGTCCTCAGCTCCCGGGCCAAGCTCAGCACCTCGGGGCGCTCGCGCTGCGGGGCCCGGACCTCTCGGCGCTCTAAGCTTCGCTCCCGCTCGGGCTCCTCCTCCTCCTCCTCCTCCTCTTCTTCCTCCTCCTCCGGCTCTTGCTCCTGCTCCTCCTCATCCTCCTCCTGGATGCTGCTGAGGCGAGGCGCGCCGCGGCCGCGCTCCGCGGCCGGCGGCCGGTAGGCGCACA
>JAJPUD010001337.1:123375-157143 GCA_023553655.1 Myrmecobius fasciatus
CGCGCCAGCAGCACTGCGTGGCAGCGCAGAACCACGGCCTTGTGGCGCGCCTGGTGGCGGTACACCCAGGCGAACACACGCGGGTGGCGGCGGTCCGCAGCGCAGTAGGTGATGCGCGGCAGCAGGTAGGCGTGCGCCGGCCGCCGCGCCCCCGAACCCCCGCTGCGCTCGCAGGGCTGCATGCGGATGCCGTGGGGTCCCAGAGTTAGTTTCATCTTGGTGCCCCCCGCCGGCCCGCTGCGCGCCCAGATCTTGCCCACGGCGTCATCGGTGCAGCCGTCGCCCTTAGCGTGCAGGGTGACGGCGTTGCCCAGGTACCACACGGTGTAAGTGGGGTCCTCCTTGTTGAGCTCCACTTTTTGGCGCCTGCTGCGGAAGACCCGACCCAGGCGCTCCAGGGGCCAGTCGGGCAGCAGGTCCGGGCAAGAGCGCAGGAAGGTGGAGAGCAGCGACGTGTAGGCAAGCCGGGGGCTCAGGCTCTTTCCCTTGCGCTTGGACTCATCCTCTACCAACACGAACTTGCTCCGTCTCCAGGGCAGCATCGTGGCGGCGGCGGCAGCGGCGCCTGCAGGCGCAGAACTGCTCGGGGCCGCCCTGCTCCGCAGAGCTGGCCCCGAAGTGCCCCGAGGGGCCGGGGGCAGAATCGGAGGCGCCCGGCAAGGCCCTGGCTGCGGATGCCCGTATATCCGTTGAAGCTGGCTCCCGAGCTGCCCGCCTGGCAGCGTAGATGCCCGGTGGTGCCTGGCACAGCGGCGGCTTCTGCTGGGGCCGAGAGGAGGAGAGAACCGAATGAGCTCTGGCCACCCTCCCGCCTGGGAAAGGCGACGGGAAGGGGATGGGAAGGGGGGGGGGCGCACAGACTGCTGCTTTCGTCCCGAGGCTGGTTCGGGGGAGGTGGAGCCCTGCTCTCTCCCCGTCTGCCACCGACACTGCGGCGGCGGGGAGGCGAGACGGCCGGGGAGCTGGGCTGTTGCTGCGGCGGCGGCGGCTGGGACTCCTCCTGGCTCGGCTGCTCCACCTCCCCGGGCTGCCTGCATCAGCGGGCGGAACCGCCAGCTCCGGCGCTCCCTCCCCCTTCCCTGTCTCCCTGGTTCCCTCCCACCCCAGCCAGGGCGCCGGGCTGTGCTCTCGCGCAGGACAACGTGGACCCCTCTTTTCCCCCCTCCCCTCAAACTCGGCCAATGGGGGAGTAGATTTAATTTAGAATTTCAGGGTACCTTCCCTGCCCTTCTTGGGAAGGTCATTTAGAGGGGTCTCCCCGCTTTTATCTCGATATTTTCTCCTGAAGCATCCTTGATCTCCCTCACAGGGGGATTCCTCCCTTTCCCCCTCTCCAAAAAGCTTCCCCTCCCCCCAGCCATGATCACTGAGCATCGATGTGGGAGTGATTTTCCTGGTAGTAGTGGAGGGTGGGAGGGAATCCACAGTTTCATTTTGTTTCCTGCCAGCACAGTAGAAAGGGGGTGGGATGGGGGCAAAGTAGGAAAGTACCTTCTCTTAGTTTCAGGACAAGGTCGTAGGGTGGCCTTGGTAGGGAGGTAAAGCCACAGCTGGAAGATTGATCAGGCAGGCTGAAGAGCTGACGTTAAACCAGCCTTTCCACCCGCCCAGGGGGCTCATCAACTCAGAATCAAACAGACTTGGAATGGGGGATGGTGGGGGTGGGTGACCCAATCCGCAGGCAGTCTCTTAGTTCTACCCTGAGTGTCCTTTCTCTGCAAAAGTTGGGTCTGTGTGATGGCGATGGGGAGTTTATGCAGAAGGTTGGTTCCTGATCTTGGAGAGCTTCTAATTTAATGGAGGACTCTGTCTTCAGAAAGGGCTTTAGGATTATACCATTTAGAGCTAGAAAGGACCTTATAGGTCAGCCAGCAAAATCCCATTATTTATAATGAAGAAATTGGAGCCAATGGAGCTTAAATAATTTCCCAAGGTCACACAGACAGTGAGAGTCAGGACTAGAGTTAAGGTCCTCTGATTCCATATCCATCCAGTTTTCCATTATATCTCAGAGACTTCTAAACTCGGTGTTCCAAGCTAATTGGGGGTGATGGTAAAGGAGAGATATAGTCCCAGGACCCATAAGAATACTTACAAGGTTGGCATCTACAATGAAGCTGGAATTTCAGGACCAGCTGCTGGAGCATCAGGGTCTAGTTTAGTTCTGGGCTTCCAAGACCTTCCCAGAGCTAGTTGATGAGTTCTCTTATTAGACATGGGTCTTCACACTAAGTCTGGGATGGATTCAGGTCCTGAGGATGAACCAAAAGCAGATATAACTCTGGAAGAGGAGGAAGATCATAGAATCAAGAATTGGAAAAGTTTTTAGATGATCATCTAGTCCCCTTACCTCATTTTGCAAATGAAGAAACAGGCCCAGAAAAAAAAAAATTACATCCAGCCCAAGTTAGAACAGCCAATAAATAATAAGAGTTGAAGTGATTGAGGGGCCTAGCTATTAGTCCAGGTGATTCAAGAAGGCAGAGTACCAGGATCCCAATCTCAACTGTGCTGGTTATTTGGGTAATAATCACTTCCCTTCTTTGGATCTAGATTTTCTTACCTGTAGGATAAAGGGGATGGACTAGATGATTTTTACTGATTCTACCAGTCCAAGTCCTATGTAGACAGTCAGGTCTTACTGACAGGAGAGATGTGAATGGCTGTCTATAGCACCTTCTGGGAAATGAAAAATTTGAGTACCTTTATAATGGTGACAGCCTGCTCGCAGCTCCTTCTGGATACCTTGTCATCGTCCCCAACTCTGTTTGGCTAAGATTGGACTGGCTATATTCTCTAGATTTTTTCCTCAGCCTTCTTTCCCTGCTCAAGAAACTGCAGTGCTTCACTTGTGCCAACCACCTTGTATCCAACTTTTCTGTCTGGTTTGTATGGCCCTTCATGTAATGGCTTTACCATTTTCATCTACTGCTCCCTATTATGTACCCTTCTGCCTCAGCCTGGCCAATTTTCTCATAGTTCTATAGAAACAAGAGACTCACATCCAGCTTCATGCTTGCATGTTTTCCTTCTTGGAAAAGTCACTTCGCCCTTCTAAGATCCAATTTTTTATCTATTTAAAAAAGAAGAAAAGAAGGGTTGGACTAGATTGTCTCTAAGTTCCTTCTAGCTCTAATATCCTATGTTCTGTGGCCTCTTAAATGTTTGATTTTTGAGTCCCTGCCAGCTCTGAAAATCAGTGGTTTGACGTTTAATGTTTTTGTCTGGCTTTAACATTCTATCTAATGTCTCTTTCAACTCTTCTGTTCTCTTTTCTAAGACCTTTTCCAGCTCTGACGTTTTGTGTTCTAAGGTCCCCTCTAGTTCTAAGATCTCTCCCAACCTTTATGTTTTATGTTCGAAGTCCCTTTCTAGTGTGCATATTTTGAGTTCTAAAGGCCACTTCTAGCTCTGTTCTAAGGGTTTATATAACTATATATGTCTATATAATCATCTGAATTATACCTATGTGTGTATGCACATTTGGTCCTCACAGCAACTCTGTGAAACAGGTGCTATTATTATTCCCATTTTATAGATGAAAGAACTTCATAGCTGGTAAGTAACTGAGGAGGGGTTCTAACTCAGATTCCCCTAACTCATAAGTCTGGCATGCTGTTGATCCACTGTGGTGCCTTATGGAGATGGCAGATGGGGAGAAAGCCAGATACCCACATATTCACAAGCTAAGTGCTTTTGGAGAGGTGCAGACAGGGATTCACAAGAGATCTGAGATCCATTTCTGTCTAGTGTGACTGATTGGTCACATCCACAGACTGCTTTGAATTCACCATGATGAGAATTGTCTGGAAATGAATCCTCTAGAGACAAGTATTCTTTCTGAAACTTGAAAGCCAGCTGTGGTTAGATGAGAGGCTAGCTGAAGGAGAAAATGCCTTCCCCCCCATTTCATATAATGCTTTAAGAGGGATAAAAGGCACACATTTCTTCATTTGAGCATCACAGGCTTCTTAGAACTGAAAGGCACCTCAGAGACTAATTTGTCAAACCTGAGTCTAAATAGGAATCTATCCACTCTGCAACATTTCCTAAAGGTTGTGATCCAACCATTTCTTGAAGACCTCCAGGAATGCTGAACTCACTGCCTTCAGAGGAAGTCCCTTCCTTATTTTTTCTCTCTCCTAATAGTATTTTATTTTTCCAAATAATTGTAAAGAAAGTTTTCAACATTCATTTCTATAAGACTTTGTGTTCCAATTTTTTTTCTCTTTCCCCCCTCCCCAAGGCAGAGAACAATATGATATAATTGAAACGTACAATCTGTCTAAAAATATTTGTGCAAGGAAAATCAAACCAAAAGGGGGGAAAAAACCAGAGAAAGAAAAAACAAACAAAAAAATGTGGAAATACAATGCTTCCATCCACATTGTCTCTATAGTTCTCTCTCTGGATGCAGATGGCATTTTCCAACCCAAATCTATTGAAATTGTCTTGGATCACTATTGCTGAGAAAAGATGAGTCTATTACAGTTGATCATCACATAATCTTGTTCTTAATGTGTACAGTGATCTAGTTCTGCTCACTTCACTCAGCATCAGTTCATGTAGATCTTTCCAGGCTTTTCTGAAATCAGACTGCTCATCATTTCTTATAGAATAATATTTCATTACATTCATATATCATAACTTATTCAGCCATTTCCAACTGATGGCCATCCACTCAGTTTCCTCCTTTATGATCTCTTTGGGTTACAGATCCAGTAATGATATTGCTAGACCAAAAGTTAGGCACAATTTGATAGCCTTTTGGGTGTAGTTCCAAATTGCTCTCCAGAATGGCTGGATTGTCTCACAACTCCACCAACAATGCATTAGTGAACTAGTTTCATTTTCTTTTCCTGTCTTCTTAGCCAATTCGAGAGGTATGAAGTAGTACTTCAGAGTTGACTTAAAATGAGGAAGCCCCTTCCACTTGAGGATAGCAAGGACCTTCCTGAAATCTTCACCCTACCTCTCTAGCATCTTATCTCTCTAGTTTCCAGCTCCACTCTTTGTGGCCAAGCAGAACAAGTCTGTTCCCTCTATGATGTTGTTGAGTAGTTTCACTTGTCTGACTCTTCATGACTTGTTAAGGGACTTGCCCACGTCATCCAGCTAGTAAGTGTCTTGAGTCAGATTTGAATTTAGGTCCTCCTGACTCTAGGTCTGGTGCTCCATCCCATTTTGCCGTCTTACTACACCATCTCTTTTCCATATGACAGCTTCTTTATCATCTATCATGGTTCTCCTAGTATCCCTTCTCTGAAGTATCCCTTCAGTCAATATTTGAATCCCATGGTCTCTATTGTTCTGGCTATGCTAAACCTATCTTTTGGATTTGACTTTGGATATGCTCTATCTAGCTTGTCAATGACCTTCCTAAAAATGAGACTGCAGGAATGAATATTACACTCCAGATGTGACAATCTATCCATCACGGGATAGAGTGCTGAGTTCAAAGTTAGGTAGATTTGAGACCAAATCTTGCCTCCGGTACTTAGTAACTGTGGCGTTGGACAAGTTACTTAACTTTATACATGTTTAACCTATATTGCTGTCCTGGGGAGAGGAGAGGGAGAAAAAATAGATGTTGAATAAATGCTTATTCTCTTCCCTCCACCTTCATTCTGAATACTGTGCTTCTTTTCATTATTGCAGTGTAAGGTTTTTTAATCAATAGTACAGATGAAGGTATGCTTGTCCCATCTGAGTGTAATATAAAATTGGGAAGATAACTAACACTTTGGCTTACAGTCACAATAAACACATTAAACAATGGTCTCACTAGGCTGGAAGGAGAGGCCTAAAACAATGAGATAAGATTTTTTTTTTTTTTTTTTTGGCTTTTTGCTGAGGCAATTGAGGTTAAGTGACTTGCCCAGGGTCTGAGACCAAATTTGAACTCAGGTCCTCCTGACTTCAGGGCTGGTGCTCTACCCACTACGCCACCTAGCTGCCCCAATGAGATAAGATTTGATAGAATTACACATTTATTCATATTAAGCTTGAAGTCTACTGAGATCCCCTGATCTTTTTCTCAGGAACCATTTTATAGATCCACCTCCCCTGCACTATACTTGAATACTTGTTTTGTTAAATTCAGACCAGGATTTTATATGTAACTATCAAATTTTATCTTTTTGATTTAAGTTCCTCCTTTCAACCCAGTGAGAACATTTTTTAATGTGTTTATTGTAACTGTAAATGAAAGTGTTTGTTATTCGTCGCAGCTTTATGTTTTACTCAGATGGGACAAATATATCTTTACCTGAACTATTGATTAAAATATTGGCACATTTTACTAGAGAATTTCCTCCATGTCCATTAATCATCATTCTTTGGGCCTGGTTATTCAACAAATTCTAAATTCATCTAACAGTATTAATTAATCCTTCCTCTTCCCAATCATTACCCCCACCTTTTTGTCTCCTTTTTGTGTACTCCTTCCCTCCCTATCTTCCTTTTTTTTTTTCCTTTTCCTTCCCTCCTTCTGCACATAGACCCTATTTTCCCATCTTAGCATGAAGATAGCATGACAGATCCACATATACCTTCCTGAAATCCTATAAGCTGGGCAGTACAAATATCCTTTTTTTTTTTTTTTTTAACTGAAGAATAGAGTCTCCTGAAGAGGAGACAGAAGATCTGGAGCAGGACCTGACATACCCCCATCTGGAGTCAGGAAAGCCTGGCTTTGGATCCTGGCCCTTCCACTTCCTGTCTGTGTAATCTTGAGTGTGACCCCCTTCTCTTTGGGGCTCTTTATTTCTACAAAGTGAAGGTGTTGGAGTAGGTAATCACCAAACTTCCTCTGGATTCTCACTTTGTGCTTCTAAGGTTGTGTGGCTTGGGCTGGTTTTCCATTAGTCTTTCCATTGTACCAACTGTTTCCTTAGTAAGGAAAATAGGAGTGGGTCAGTAGCATTCTTTTTAATTTATTTTTGTGGGAAATGGTGTTAAGTGACTTGCCTAGGGTTATATAGCTAGTCAGCATCAGTGTGCAGACTTGAACTCAGGTCCTCTTGACTCCAGGGCTGTTGCCTTATGCACTGTGCTACCTTAGCTGCTCTAGTAACATTCTTTTTTAAAGGACATAATATGCATTTTAATTTTTGTATTGTAAAATCAAAGTCAGTTCTGTGCCTTATTTGGTGACCTTGAACTGATTGGTTTTGGCTAAACTACCTCAATGCAAGCTAATCTTTTCAGAAAGATCTTGCCAAACTTTCCAGTATTTTGAGAATACAATTTTCTCTGAATCCAGGTGGCTGGGCATGATTATATAAATGATGGGGAGAGAAATGATTCACTCGGTTCATGTTCATGTCCTGGGGGTAAATGTGTAGAACAGGATATATTTGCTCACACAATCAATTTAGAATGGGAGGGGCCTTTCAGAAGTCATCTGAACCAATCTCTCCAATTTGTAAATGGGGAAATCAAGGCTCAGACAGTGGAAGTCAGGCTTATCAATTCTATCTCCATACTTGTTCCTCCAGCTCTCTGCTTCCATCAATGGCTCCCTATTGCCTCTTTGAAAAAAACAAACACATACACATGCACATAATCTAAATATGTATCTATTGTCTATGTATGTATGTATGCATGTAGCGTCTCTATATTTATGCATTATTTATGCATGTTTCTACCATCTCTCTGTCCTATATGTAGGAATCTATGTAGCAGTCATCCCTGTATCTATGTATGCTTGGATCATCTATGTATCACTTGTCATCCATCTATATGGATCTATCATCTTTGTGTATGATCTATACTCTATTCACTGCACCAACTAACTGCCCCCAGTCATTTCTCTATATGTGGTTATCATCCATGTGTATCTTTCATTTATGTATCATCTATCATCTATGTAGGTATATATATGTATCATTTATCTATCTATATGGATCTGTCACCTATGCCTATCTATCATTTATCTGTGCCTATATCATCTATATATCACCAGTCATCTATATGTAGCTATCATTTCTGTATGTATGTAGCATCTGTTATCTATCTATGTATCTATTATCTATGTATATATATGTACCATCTAAGTATGTATCTATGTATCATCTATCTTTTTGTATCTATCATTTCTCTATATGTATGTATCATCTATTATCTACATATGTATATTATATATTATCTATAAGTTTCATCTTTTTGAATCATTTATATGTAGCTATCATCTGTGTATGTATATATCATCTAGATATGGGTCATATATATCTATGTATGTATCATCTATTATCTATGTATATTAGCTATCTATTATCTATGTATGCATGTATGTATCATCTAGGTATGTATCTATATGTAAGTCGACTATTATCTATCACTTCTCTGTAGCTAGCATTGACATATGTACATATGTCATCTATTCTTTATCTATATGTAGCTATCTATATATGTATGTATCATCTATGTGTAACTATAATCTATATCATCTATTATCTATCCTTGTGTATATATATATCATCTATTCTTTATCTATATGTATCATCTCTGCACATCTATAATCTACATATCATCTATTATCTATCCTTGTATGTATATATGTCATCTATTCTTTATCTATATGTATCACCTATATATATCTATCATTTATCTATATGTATCTATCATCTGTGTGTATCTATATTCTGTATCATCTAGGTAGTTATCTATATAGCATCTATTCTTTATATGTATCACCTATATATATATATATATCACTTATCACCTACATGTATATATAATCTGTATCATCTCTTGTCTATCTTTGTACCATCTAGGTAGGTATATATATCATCTATTCTTTATCTATATGTATCATCTATATATGTATCTGCCACTTATCACCTATATGTATCTATAATCTGTGTCATCTATTATCTATCTTTGTATCATCTAGGTAGGTGTATATATATCATCTATTCTTTGTCTATATGTATCATTTATACATGTTATCTATTACTTATCACCTGTATGTATCTACCATTTCTCTCTGCTGAGGCAATTGGGGTTGAGTGATTTGCCCAGGGTCACACAGCTAGGAAGTGTTAAGTGTCTGAGACCAGATTTGAATTCAGGTCCTCCTGATTTCAGGGCTGGTGCTCTATCCAGTGTATCATCTAGCTGCCCCCAATCATTTCTCTATTTTAGTTATCATCCATGTGTATCTTTCATTTATGTATCATCTGTCATCTGTTTATCTGTGTATGTGTGGATGTATTTATCATTTCTCTATATGTATCTATCATCTGTGTGTATCTATAATCTATGTATTATCTATGTAACCATTATCTATCTTTGTATCATCTAGATATGTATATATATCTTCTGTTCTTTAGAGGTATCACCTAAATATATATATATATATATATATCTACCACCTATCACCTATATGTATGTATCATTTCTCTATATGTATCATCTATTTATCTGTGTATCTATGTGTGGGTGTATCTATATGTATCTATCATCTGTGTGTATTTATAATCTATGTAACTATTATCTTTGTATCATCTAGATATGTATATGTATTATCTAAATGTATCACCTATATATGTATCCATCACCTATCACCTATATGTATGTATCATTTCTCTAGATGTATCATCTATATGTATCTTTCATCTATGTATCATCTGTCATCTCTCTGTATCTATGTGTGGATATATCTATATGTATCTATCATCTCTATCTCTGTATACATGTATCATTTGCCATGTATGTGTCATCTATGTGTACATCTATCATGGAGCTCTATATCTAGCCATCTATCTATCTTCCTACCTGTCTAATGATCGCCTCCCTACCAACCTATTATAGCCTTTCCAGTAGCATGTAAGCTCTGTGGGGATGGAACATTTTTTGTTACCTTTGTCTTCCTAGCCCTTGGCACACAGGGTACTTGAATTGAATTCTAAGTGGTGGAGCTGGGCTTAGACTTGGCTTTCTTGCCTCTTCTTCCTCAGTCCCTCTCCATGACCCTCTGCTGATCTATTGAAGAGAGATTTGTAGAAGAGAGAAGGCATGTACACACGTGGTCTTGTCGTATCCTGTGACTGGGGACATTCAAATGTGTTTGCACGGCCACAGTAGGTGGTACTTGTGTCTAGGATTGTGCCTATGTGTGTTTTGTGTGTTGGCATGTGGCTGGTCCAGAGTCTGTGGAGATTTTGGAGTCAGGAGGCCTGGTTTCATACGTGTTGAGTCTCTTCTCTCTGAGCCTCAGTCTCCTTAACTCTAAAATGACCAGGCTGGTCTAATGAACCTCTAAGGTCACTTCTGGCTCTGATGTTCTGGGTTTAAGATTATATGAGATTAGGAAAGGGGTGGACTTTAATGGTTTTTCTAGATCTAATTTTTGCCATTTATTACTGGGCTTTGAATAAGTCATTTAATGTCAATGGGCTTTCTCACCCATAAAATGGATTTGGTGACCACTAAAATTATGAGAACTATAGGAGCTAGAACAGGAGGGGACTTTTGAGGTCTTCTGTCAGGGAAATGATGTGATATAGTGGACAGGGCATTGGCTGTGGAATCAAAGAGCCTGGGTTCAAATCTTACCTCTGATGCCTCAGTTTCTATAAATTATCTATAAAATGAGGCAGTTGTATTAGATGACTTTTGAGATCCCATCCGGTTCTAGGGCCACACCCTTTCATATTACAAATAAGGAAATTTAGATGAAAGGACTTGCTTAAAGTTACATAGAAAATAAGTGGCATACCTGGTATTTGGGACACCCAGATAGTGGGAACAGTAGATAGAATTCTGCGTCTGGAGTCAGGTAGACCTGAGTTTTATAATACAGTCTCAGACACTTTGTGGCTGTGTAACCCGACCAAGTCACTTAGCCTGTGTCTGCTTGTTTCTTCCACTGTAAACAGGGATAATGACAGCATCTACCTCCTAGAGCTGATGTAAGGATCAAATGAGATTATATTTGCAAAGTGCTTAGCACTTTGCCTAGTACTTAGTAGGTGTTTAATAAATGCTTGCTTTCTTCCTTTGAACTCAGATCCTCAGAATTCAGATCCAGTGCTCTTTTCATTGTACCATGCCCCTCTAAATCTATGATATTATGACCTTAATTAAAGTGATGTCATATTTCTGTAGTGATATGTAAGTAATACTTCCTGTACAACAGCCTTGTGAGGTCAGGAGGGATAAAATTCTCCACATTTTGCTGATGAAGAAACTGAGACCCAGAGTTTAGATGATCCTCTCATCCCTCTTATATAGCTTGCATCCCTCTCCTCCCCTTTTTTCTGATCACCCTGCTGGCATTATTACTGCCCCCTTGGAACTAATGTTATTTGAAAGCACTTGACACTCATACCTGTTTCTGAGAGTATTGTCTATTTGGGTGTATATGTGAAAAGAAAGCTGGATAGCCATGACACCCTGGTGGCAGAATGTAACTAGGTCATGGCATCTAGGGCTTTGCCTCAGGGTGCCAAATTTAGAGAGCACTGACAGACAAGTAATCTGTCAGTGACAAAAAACCCCAACATAGCTTAACACCTCATTAGTAAGAATAAAAAAATTAAAAGAAAGCTTCTGTATGGCCTAGTTGAGGTGAACTGCATCTCCCTTTCTACTGCTCTCCCTACCATGTACACAGAGGCTGAGCAGCTATATCTGTGGTTGTCTCTGCTCCTAGGGGGTTTGGGAAAGAGGGAAGGGGTAGGAAGGGTCTGTCATCCTTACCCCGAACACTATGATCCCTAGTTATGGTGTCTCCTGGTGGACTCCACTGACCTGGATAGTCTTACCAGTGATTAATTATAGTCTTTCACCCTTTCCCAGGGCTTCTTCACTGTGTCACCTTGCCCTGTCCTGGCCTGCCCTTAGGAGACCTCAAGAAAGAGCAACCTCTTCTTCAGTACTTGAACCCAGAGATACATTCTCGGTCTCAAGAACCAGCATTCTGTTACTATGGCAACAGAACACTTCAGGAAATGATAGCAAATAAAGTGCAGTTCTGTGTTCATGGCAACCACCATTTGGGGCACATTTGAGGCGAGAATATTCTGTATTTTTCTCCTGCCTTTGAGCTGGGGAAGGACGGGAAATGGCAGGGGGTGCTGCTGTGCTTTGGGAATAGGAACAGTTTTTCTTTTTCAGAAAATGAGAGGAGCTTAAGGCAATTTGATACAGAGGAAACTAATAGCTGGCGTGTCTTTCTGGCTCTACAGTTGGCAAAGCATTTCACAGATCACAGATTTAAGACTACCTAGTCCATCCCCTCAATTTGCATATGGGGAAATTGAGATCCAGAAAAGGGAGATGACTTCACACCATTATAGAGTTAAAGCTGGAAGGGACCTCAGAGACAATCTAGTCTATCCCCTCATTTTTAACATTTAGGGAAACTGAGACTTGGAGGACAGGAGATGGTTTTGTAGGGTCATAGATCATCAAAGTCATTTATAGCTGAGAAAACTGAGAAAAAAATGATGTTATAACATTATGGTATATGAGATTTTAGAAGTCATCAAATCTAAACCTTTACATTACAGGTGAGGTCCAGAAGGTTGGAGGACTAGTGAGTATCTGAGATCTTTCTGACACCAAGTCCAGTGGCCTACCACTTATACATGGCCAGAGTCACATAGAAGGAAGCTGCAGAAATGGGATTCAGAGCCAGGTTCTCAGAATACAAATCCAAGATACTTTCCACTATATTCTCTGACTTCCCAGTTAGATCTAGGTTCTTCAGGTATTTTATTTTCCCCATTTTACAGATTAGCAAACAGAGGCTATGATCAAAACAGTCGTTCTGTCTTTATAAAATCCTTGCTACTTGCCAGGCACTGTGCTATACACTGGGGAGTCCCTGCCTTCAAGAAGCTTACATTTTAATGGTGGAGACAATTAAAATTATTGGTATAAGATATAAAGTGCCTGAGTCATGGGTTGAGCCTAGGTCTTCTTGATTCCTCATATATCTGTTCTCTGATGGGAAGAGAAGAACTGGATTTGATTTCTAGGACCCCTGGGAATCACATTCTGTTTCTCTGCTACTTAATGCTTGACTGTCAGATTCTTTTCCTCTTTTAAGAAAGGAGGGAGTTGGATGATATTTATTTATTTATTTAAATTATTAAAGCTTTTTATTTTCAAACCATGGATAATTTTTCAACATTGATAGCCTTGTGTTCCAAGTTTTCCTCTTCTCCCCCCCACCCCCAGATGGCAAGCAATCCAATATATGTTATTCATGTTAAAACATATGTTAGTTCCAATATATGTAAACATTTGTACAGTTATCTTGCTGCATAAGAAAGATTAGATCAAAAAGGAAAGAAAATGAATAAGAAAACAAAATGCAAACGAGCAACAACAAGAAGAGTGAAAAAGCTATATTGTGGCCCACACTCAGTTCCCACTGTCCTATCTTTGGGTATAGATAGCTCTCTTCATCACAAGATCATTGGAACTGGCCTCAATTATCTCACTGTTGGAAAGAGTCACATCCATCAGAATTGATCGTCGTATAATCTTGGATGATATTTATTTCTAAGAACCTTGTCTAGTTTTAAATCCTAGGAATTTCAGCCTATGGTATTTAAGAAAGGCAGCATTGGATTGTAAAAGGAAAGTCTGGGAATGGGATGACTGGGACTATTATTGTTCACCTGACTTATGCCTGGCTAGGTCAGTGGTCTTCTCTAGAACTAGAACAGGAAGGACTTCAGAGACCATCTAAGTCATAAGTTTATGGCTTCGAAAGCCCCTTCAGTTTACAGATGAGGAAACTGGGGCTCAGGGAGGCCAAATAAGCTGCTCAGGATCAGTCAGTCCAAACAACAAACATTTATTGAAATGTCTATATATGTGCCAGTGTGCTGGACTAAGACAGGCAAAAGATGGACCACATTCTTGTTGAACTCAATCGAATGGAGTAGCCCAGGTAGTGAGTCACAGAGCCTGGGTTTCAATATGGGATCTTGGATTTTAAATCCAGAACATTTCCTGCCACATGACACTGCTTCCTTGACAAGTCCCAAAGGACTACTTCCTTTGTCACCTGTCCTCCTATATAGTGAGACCATTGGGATCATGGAGCCTAGAAGCAGGGAATGGGAAGGGTCCTGGCCTCTTGACTTCATAAAACTAGGGGAAATTTTTAGAATCTGCATTTTTTTTTATTCCTACCCATTTGCTTTTTTTTTTTCCTAAAGTTTTGAGTTCCAAATTCTATCCCTGCTTCCTTAAATGGGAGGCAACCAGGAATAGGATATATATATGGAGTCATGAAAAATATTAATCATTTTGTAGAAGACTTGAATAAAAAGTTAAAAAAAAGTATGCAAAGAATTGAAAAATGAGTAGATGCCCAACAATTGAGGAATGGTTGAACAAGTTGTAATATATGAAGATAATGGAATATTATTGTTCTATAAAAAATGATGAATAAGCTAATTTGATTTTAGAAAGGCCTGGAAAGATTTACATGAACCGATGCTGAACAAAACAAGCAGAATCAGGAATATATTAAGAATACAGCAAGAATGTATTATGATCCACTATGAGAGACTTGGTTCTTCTCAGTGGTTCAGTGGTCCAAAGCAATCCCAAAAGACTTTGCATAGAAAATGCCATGTATATCCAGAAAAAGTACTAAGGAGACTGAATGTAAAGTATGTTCAATTCTTTTTTCTGTTTTTGTTTTTTATTTTTATCTCTCCCATGATTTTTCTCTTTTGCTCTGATTTTTCTCTCCCAACATGATTCATAAAACAATGTACATTAAAAATAAATGAATTTAATTAAAAAAAACCCCACAAACTCAAATGAAGACAACAAACAGCAACAACAAAAAAAGAAAAATAGCATGCTTCAGTCTGTGTTCAAACAATAACAGTTCTTTCTCTAAAGGCAGATAGCATGCTTCATCATTAGTCCTTTGGGGTTATCTTGGATCATTGTGTTGCTGAGAATAGCTAAGCAGTTCACAGTTCTTCAAACAGTATTACTGATTCTATTCACTTAGCCTCAGTTCAAGTCAGTTTTTTGAGGTTTTTCTGAAATCATCCTGCTTGTCATTTTTTATAGCACACAAATATTCCATTACAGTCATATACCACAACTTGCTTAACCATTCCCCAATTGATGTCAACATCCATTTGATTTCCAATAGAATCTGCATTTTGAAGAACAGCAACCCTCCTGAAGCTCTTTAGGGCTTATCCTCTGATTCTGGAGATTTGTTTGTATTTTGGGGACAAATTGATGCTCATATGCTGCCCAAGATGTAGATGTGATCAGGAGATAAACAGGTCAGCTATTCTCTCACAACTTCTCCAATGGAGGGCATCTCCATGGAACCAAATCAATCTGAGGCATTGCAACTAAGTGTGAAAAGGCTCAATCAATTTAAATGTCTCTGGTGAGCACTGGGAGAGCTGAAGTGCATGAGCAGTGTTAGCCGATGAAACTGGGTCTATAAAATGAAAGACCAGTGCAAAACTAATAGAGATGAGATAAATGAGCAGCAAAGGAGAGAGCACTTCAGCTAAACCCCTTGAAAAAGAGTCTGTCAGTAGGAGTGAGGGAAGAGGGGAAGGAAATGCAACTCTTCTAAGGAAAGGCTCAGCTAGAAAAGCCCTAACTGGGTTTTCTAGATTGGTACATAGAAGCTTTCCACATCACAGACCAGGGAAGAGTCAGAAAATCCTAGAGCTTGGAACTATGTATTGAAAGCCTGCAAGATGAGAGGATGGACCAAAGGTGAATTTAAGATACCTACAGTCTGTAGCAGCTGCATCACTTTAACCCTCCCAGACCAGAGTTGGGAATCTGAAAATGGCAGCAATCTTCCCCAGTGCAAGATCAAACCTCTTATGGTGTGCAAAGTTCACAGTTCATTGGTCTAAGCCACCCCTGAGGTCCAAAGGAGGCAGTGGCAAAACCCCGGATAATATGGATCAGGGCCAAATGCTTCACAATTCCATCTGGAAATTGTGCAGAGCCTGGCTCTGACCCAAAGGTCCAATTAAGAAACTAAGAATGGAAAAAGGAGTAAATTAATGGTTGCTCATTTAATGGTTTGTGTTTTACTTTCCTCCTTTAAGTAAAACTTATTCAGTGATATTATAGACCATATTCTTCTTACATTTGAAATGGAGGCAAACTGAGAAATAATGGTTTGCTCATCATTAATTTATTAGTAAGGCTAGTAGTAACCAAAAAAAAAAAAAATTCAGTCAATGGCCTCTTTCAATGACCAAAAACCCTGACTAAGGACCTAGAGTCTTTTAAACCTAATATATCTTCCTTCTGATCAGCCAGATAGAACATCATTTGAACTTCCTCTTATAAAGGCAAAATAATCTCAGCTGTTTGTTGTTGTCCTTTGTTTTCAAAGAGGTCCAATGACATCACAGGATGATGTCTTAAATTGTGAGTCAGTTGGATTTAAGTGAGGTAGTCTTGCCTGAAATCATCAACCTTTCTCTTCCAGAGTCATTAAAATCCAATGACAGAATTGGCAATGGTCCAGGATGTAGTGGATGACCTTGGCATCTTGATGCTTGACCAAGCTCTCAGCAATCCATAGCCCCTGGTTCAGCTGCCTTCGTGGCCACTGGGACAAATGGTTCTCATCTGCCCATTCCTATGGGAAGCCTTCACATGATTGGGTTAGACAGTCCCTCACTCACCAATAATCCGAGGTCTGCTTACCCTCAACCTGATTTAGCTAGTTTGCCAAAAGAGTTGACCAAAGTGTGGCAGCCACATGGGAGAGATGACTGTACAGATGGACACCAAAGATGCTCTGAGCAACCCTGAAAAAGTCTCAGTGGCTCTAACACCAGAGGTGCTACACCTTCTGAACACCCCATGTACCCCAAGGATATGGTAGATGACATTGAGAAAATTTGCATTTGAGTTAAGTGAGTGATGGGTGAACTATCTATGCCAAGTGGAGAAATAAATGAAAATAATAGAATCAAGACTCAAAGGACTAGAGACTACCTGAGTAAAGGGTAGAGGTTGTTCTGGACCATGGCATTAGAGACATGATACTATGACAAGAAGTGAATTGGATTTAAGTGAGGGAGGGCTGTACAAGGTCATTCCCCTCACTTTCTCCTCTGGAGCTATATGGATCTCTAGACAAGAAATAGATCCAGACCACTGGAGATGACCTTAGATAAAGGGAGGGGTGAGAGGTAATTACAAGACCAAAACTTGACCTTATGCCCGTTTGTCCTCAATGTGGGAGAAGGGTGAAGTTACAAAAATAAGGAGTTTGGACTTAAAACTGTATGGGAGATTATTAAAACCATTGCCACCTTTATTATGTCATAAATCAAAATCAATTTTCAATTTTACATGCTTGTGTGAGGGGGAGGGCAACATGTCAATTGATAAATGAAATTATTGAGTAAATAAGTGATATCATTCCCAGTATAAAAACAAAATATGATGAATGCAAGATTTATTTTACATTCTTGCAAGAATGAAACTCCAAAAACAGTATTTTATTTTCTAGCCTGAAGCTTAAGTCCCTCTCCCATTCTCCATTAATTGGATGTTTCAGAACTTCCAGGAAGTGACTCTCCACCCCCCATGGCATAGTCTGTCCCAGCCCCCAAGGAATTTACATTCTAGAAGGGAGAAAGATAACAGTGGAAATATTCTTTTTGAATCTCAGGCCTCCAGCTCTGATTACAAAACTCAGTCCCTACCCCCAAGGAGTTTACATTCTTTTGGGGAAAGATAATCTCCACCCTTGCTTATTCTTTGGTGTCCTTGGGTTCCAATTTTCTAATTTGTTTCATTTTTCCAATTTAATTTTCATAACTGTGGAAACCAAATAAATGCCCATCCATTTTTCACTTTTCCTTCCCTTCTTCCCTTCTTTCCTTCCTTCCTCTTTTCCTTCTTCCCTCCCTTCTTTCCTTCCTTCCTCTTTTCCTTCTTCCCTCCCTTCTTTCCTTCCTTCCTTCTTCCTTTCCTTCTTCCCTCCCTCCCTTTTTTGAGCTGGTGAAAAAGACCAATCTCTATCTCAATTATTACCTAATCTTATTATTATAATTGACCTTATTCACTGAATGGATATGGCCTCAAACTGTGACCAGTTGAACCTTAGATTTAAAAGGCCATGGTCTCCCACTGTATCCTGTGCCATCTCTATTTGTCCTGAAACATAGCTGAATGAATAGAAGAATACCTCTATGTGATGTCTTTTTGTCCAGCATTTGCTCTATCCAAAGGGCTGCTAGGTGATGCAGTGAATAGAAGTTGTTTGTCCTTTGTTCTCGAAAAGGACCCATGACATCAGGGAGGGGATGCCATGACTTGCAAGTGAATTGGATTTGAGAGAGGGAGGGATGGGCAAGGTCACCTATCTTGATTTCCCTACCAGAGCCATCGGGGTCCAGTGGCCAGATTTAGATCAGGCCAACTGGAAATGGCACTGGATGAAATGGGAGATCTTTGACCTTTGTAAACTAAGGTCTTTAACAAGTCTCAGTTTGACTGAGGCAACACCCATTCAGTGATAAAGGCTAGGTTGCAATTGAGGCAAAGAATCTCCTTTCACCCAAGTCCAAAAAAATCTAAATAAATGAATGAATAAATCTGGGAGGGGAGAGTTTCTGGCCAATGCAGAAATGACTGTTATTTACTTTCAATATGAGCCAATCAGGACCCAAATCATGACCAAATGGAGCTTGACCTAGGACCAATTGGCCAATTAGAAGGCCTTGAACCAAACCCATCTGAGTGGATAGAACTCCAGACTCAGAGTCAGGAAGATTTCCTGAGTTCAAATGTGGCCTCAGACACTTAACTAGCTGTGTGTCCTTGAGCAACTCATTTCACCCTGTTTGCCTCAGTTTCCTCATCTGTAAAATCAGTTGGAGAAGGAAATGACAAACCTTTCCAGTATCTCCACCAAGAGAATCCCAAGTGGGGTTAGGAAGAGTCAGATATGACTGAAACAACTAAATCACAGTGTAACCAAATCACTTTCATAGAATTTTTGGTCATTAGAATCTGTTTAGTCCACCCCCTTGGATTTATAGAGGAGAAATTGTGGTCCAAAATGGTTATGTGACTTGCCCAGTGTCACCTAGCTACTTAGTGGCTGAGGGAGGATGTGAACTCAGGTCCTTGTCTTCAAGTCTAGGTTTCTACCCATGACACTGCCTTTGAGAGGCTTTGATTTTTTCCAACTTGAGGCGAGTCAAAGAACATGAATTTGGAGACCCAAAGCAAAAGATGGGTTAATCATGATCCCCTTAAACTGTGGTTGCCAGATCTGAGCACAGCACTCGAGAGGAGGACAGAGCTCAGTGTGGTCCCTCCAGCAGAGTCCTGAGCCCAAGAAAGGCTCTCCTATCCTGCCTGCTGCCTAGAATGGGGTCGTAGGCTGGCAGTGCCCCTGAGCTCAGCAAAGTCCTTGTGAGCTAGAGCCGTCGCTGGCTGGCATTGAAGAGGCTCGTCCTGTCATCCCAAAGATAGTGAAATGTTGGGCACAGAGACCTCATTGAGTCCTGGGGGAAGAGAACTCGGAGATTCATATACCAACTGGCAATACAGTTCTTGCCTCCCTTCCTCCTTTCCCTCCCTTCTTTTCTTCCTTTCTTCTCTCCCTTTTCCTTTTCCTCTCTTTTTCTCTCCCTCTCTTCCATCCCTCCCTCCTTCCTCTTCCTTTGTCTACTTAAGGTACTATACCCTTACCTGCTTTGCCCAAAGGAATCTAAATTTTGATTCCTAAAACCATGCTAGGTATCTTGGTATTTATGAACCAGATCACTTTCTTATGAACCTTACCTTAAACCTAAGTCACTCTGGCTCTCAGTAATTGGTCAACAATTGGCCCCAGCTCAAGCCTCATTTGGTCATTGTTTGGGCCCTGATGGCCCAGAGTGAGTAGGGTCTTCCCCTCCCACATTGATTTTTTTAAACTAGGTAAAAGAGGCCATTCTTTGCCTTATTTTTTACCTAGCCTTAATTACTGATTACGCATTGTTTCAGTCAAACTGAGACCTGGCAAAGACCTTCACTTTAAAAGGCCAAGATCTTCCACTGCACTGGGGCCATTTCTAGTTGTCCAGATCTTTACTTGCCATTGGACCCAGATGGCCCTGGAGGAGGTAGTGGGACTGGTGACCTTGCACAGTCCTCTGTCACTTAACATCCTATTCACTTGTAAGCCATACCATCACCTTCCTGATGTCATGGTCCTCTTCCAGTGTGAAGGATAAACAATAATTGCTTTCCTTTGACTTACACATGTTGGTCCTAGTGCTAATCAGACAAGTCACATCTTCTTACCTCATGATTCATTAGGTGTATGACCAAGGCCAAAGTACTGCTCCTCTCTAGGTCTTATGCAGGGACTTCTGAGTTCATTTAGTCCAACCCCCTTGTTTTATAGACCAGGAAACTGAGGCTCAGAAATATGAAGTTACTTGTCCAAGGTCACTCGGGTGGCTGTGTAGACAGCTGTTTAGATAGGCCAGGGTTTATAGGAGCCTGCTCATACTGCTCATGACAATTCCTTGTGAAATTTTCAGGGTAAGCATTTACACTTCAGATATCATCAAAAACTATAAATCAGCTTGAATTATTGTATTGTTGGTTGTCTAGACTTGAGAGTGATGGGGAAAATGTTAATAATGTAGATTAACCCTAAAGTGTTCCATATCTACCTTTTTTTAAAAGATAGCTAGGTGAACTCTGATTACAGAGTCAGTCCTTTTATGTCACTAAATCATGTTGCTTCTCAGCACCCTCATCTAAATAATGACATAATTGGGTTAGACTTAGGCCCCTTCTAGCTCTAAATTCTATCATAATCATCTGATATTTGGAGACAATGATAATTATCTCTCTTGTCTTTTCACAAGTTTAAAAATTCTTAATTATATCAAATTCTCAATGTTGAAAGGCTTCTTTGCCCACTCTTCATCTTAGTTGCCCTTCTTTTCACATTTTAAAGAATGACAATTGAAATTGGAGCTATTATTTTATTGGTGTAAGGAGCTTTCAAGGAAGAGCAAATAAACTCTCTGGCTTGTAATGAATGAAGAGCACACCAGATGGGGGCTCACAATTGGTAGTATAGTATGGTATAGTATAGTACAGTATAGTGTAGTATAGTATGGTATGGTATGGTATGGTATGGTATAGTATAGTATAGTAGTATAGTAATCCTCAGGATTACTCCTAGATTTTGGGGGAAAAATAATCAACTATCTTCTGAGAACCCAACTTGCTAGCATTATTTAGAGTTGGAGAAGGAGTCAAGAGTAGAGGTGAGGGAAAGAGAGTACTATGCCTTATTATTAATGATGACTAACACTACTAGGGATATGTATTAGAAAATGTAGGTGATATAAAAATAAAACAAAAGAAATTAACATAAGCACAAAGACAAAACAAAAAATTAACATATAAAAGAAATGAACATAAATAGTGCCTACAATTGAATATGACTCAAGATCTGATCTGACCAGAATAGAGTGCAGAGTTCATCTCCTCTGAAGTTTTGACTGCTATGACTCTATTAGCATAGCTTTGATTCTCATTCTTGGCCTTCATGTCATACTCTTTGACTCATATTGAGCTTCAACCCCTGGAAAAATTGTTGTCTAGCCAAAGTACTTATGAGATTGCTTAAAAAAAAAAAGATCTCCCCCCCAAACAAAACAAAAAACAAAACAAAACAAAAAAAAAAAAAGATCCCAAATTCCCCAAATAGTAATGCTCCATTCCTCTTTATTAAATGTCATTTACTTTATTTGGTCTAATGTTCTAGCCTGCTGTGATCTATCTGGATCCTCACTCTCTTCTTCATTGGGTTTGCTGTCATCTGCAAATTGGATAAACCAGCCATCTATGCCATTATCCATGTCACTGGTAAAAATGTTCAATAGTAGATGGCCAAGGACAGAGCTGTGATTCATTATTCTAGGGACAGCAGATGATGGGTGCCTCCTCTTGAAGTCTGGCCGTTCAATTAGCTCAGAATGAACCTGTAATCTAGACCATCCACACGTCATGCTGTTTCTACTTTGGTCATAACACAGATCTATCTCTCTTCCATCAGAGGGAGGGCTTTGTTTTAGCCTTGGGGATGTCGGGCTAGCTTTAGCGTTAGCCTTTTCTCATGTAGCACTAGGCTTCCCTATCACTCCCTGGCTACCTCTATCCCATGCTCCTTCCTCTCCGATCCCCTTTTAGATTTTGTCTCTCCTCCTTCCTCCCATTTAATGTAATCTCCTTCCTAGCTGTGTGACCCTGGGCAAGTCACTTCACCCTGTCTGCCTCAGGTTCCTCATCCGTAAAATGAGCTGGAGAAGGAAATGACAAACCACTCCAGTATCTCTGCCAAGAAAACCCCAAATGGAGTCATGAAGAATTAGATATGACTGAACAACAATAACAAACGAACAATCATGTGGGCTTGGCGGGCTTGGCTATTCCTCCCTGGCCATCCCCTGCTCCCTCTGGGAGCAGTTTTCGTTTTGAACCATGCCTGGGGAATAGGGAAGAAAAACAGTTGAGAGCCCTAACTCTAATACCAGTCCAGATAGTCAAAGCTCTCTTTTCAGGCAGATTGCTGACTTTTTGCCTAGAAAAAGATCCTGGCATAAATGTTCTTTTTGCTTTGGGAAATTGAAAAAAATGAATCAGCAATTTCTCTCTCTCTCCATCCTTTTGCTCCCTTCCTCCCTTTCCCCTTCCTTCTCTCTCTTTCTTTGCTCCTTTCTCTTTCTCACTGGCTCTCTTTCCTTCCCCCTCCCTCTCCCTCTTCTTTTTCTTTAAAAACACCCTAATTTTTGCTCTCTCTTGCTCTTCTCCTATATGCCTTTCTCTCTCTTTCCTTACCCTACCTCTCTGTCAACCACCATCTTTGCAGCATCCTTCCCCCTCACTTTCTTCAGCTTTGAACTCCTATCCAGTGGAACCATACTGTTAAAATACCTCAATCTCTCTCTTTCACCTGCAGGCACTCCCTTATGGAATCTCTCAGCTGCCTTTGATCAAGGACACATAAATTAGTAATAAAATAGTTAACTACATTTATCATTAAAATCAGCTTAAAAGACAAAATAAACACAAAAAAGAGACACTATTAAAAAAAGAGAGAGACAAATTTGGGAAGCAGGCTTTGTGGAAAGAAAGGGAAGAATGGGAGTAAGGTAAATGGAGAGCTCCCTGCCTTGGATCTTGTAGTCCATGGGGTTTCAGTGGTACAGTCTCCATCCCAAAATGTTTCATGCATAATCTGTTCACATGGCCCCAAACTTGGAGTCTGACATCAAGGATTTCAAGGCTGTCACTGCTTCCCTATGTGGCTTAGTGCTTTGATCTCCCATCTCAGCATCTCTAGCTCCACTGCTTTTTCATGGTGGCTGCTCTCCCTCCTCCTTTCTCACTTTGTGCAATTATTTGGGATTGGTATTCTTGCAGACCTGGTGTCTGTCCCTCAGTCCCTCAGGAGGAGAGTGCTAGCTTGTCAAAATCTAGCCCTGTAAATCACAAGATTAAGGCAACTCTCCAGGGGACTGAGGAGAGAAATGCTGGTATGATTTCTGGCATCTGTCTCTAGCATTCTGATCTCCTTGGTAATGCCTTTAGCATTGTTCCAATATACAATGTTCCAATAAGATTTTGTAGCATTAAAGCACCACATTTTTAGTGATTCCCCTATCATTGGACAAATTGAGCATACCATAATAATAAACATTAAACAACTTTTAACAACGTGGAAGTCATTTGGGAATCAGCTGTTTGTGCAGTCAGAGATCATTAATGGGCTCCAACAAAATCTAAATTAATACAAAACCAGAAGTAAAGATAAAGGTGGGAAGACACTTTGTGCTACAGCAGTTCTAGTAGAACCTATTTAAAATGAGCTGTTGATGCTAAAAAATAAGAAATGGAAAAGTGTAGACTTTTGCACTAATTGTCACTATTTCTAATTAAAAAAAAATTGATGCATTTTTTTTAAATACCACAATCATTTCCCAGCATCCTCCAATAGAACCCACTCTTATGACAATGAAAAACAGGAAAGCAAAACTGACATCATGATTATGTTTGATAGTTAAAACAACATTCTGTCCCTGCATTCCCCCATATCTCCCTGAGAAAAAAAATAAGTGCTATATAATCTGTTCTCCGGGACTAATGTGGGACCTGAGCTGTACTTGATAAAGCCATGCTGAATTTTCTTGATTACTGTTTCCTTTTATTAATAATAAAATGGAGACTGCCCCTGAGCAGAGATCCTTTGGTAACATCTTCCCATGTAAATTGGCAGGCTAGGGAACCTCTTTCTGTGAGTCTTGATGATGGATGAGGACCTTGCCTTGGAGAATTTAAGCATGTGTAGACATTTCATTATGGTTCCAGTCTGCTAACTATATAATCATTGTCTGCATAGGTGAAAGAGGGGATACCTTTAAAAACTGTCATGCTTGGTCATTCTCTCTGGCTATCTCTTGGTTTGATTTCTTCACTAGCCATGTCTAAGGTGAGAGGTCTTGGGATTTCTCCTCCCTGAAAAGAGCTTTTGATTGATGAAATAGACCCTAGACCTTAGCCTTTGTGTATCTTCCTTTTTGGTTTATGTAAAGGAATTGGGGACTCCAACCATATACATTTTGAAAGGTCAGGGATGGGAAAACATTTTTACGTTTTTGGGTTCTGATAAAGGCCTCCTTTCTAAAATATATAGAGAATTGATTCAAATATGTAAGAATTCAAGCCATTCTCCAATTGATAAATGGTCAAAAGATATGAACAGACAATTTTCAGATGAAGAAATTGAAACTATTTCTAGTCACATGAGAAGGTGCTCCAAATCACTATTGATCAGAGAAATGCAAATTAAGACAACTCTGAGATACTACTACATATCTGTCAGATTGGCTAAAATGACAGGAAAAGATCATGACGAATGTTGGAGGGGATGTAGGAAAACTGGGACACTGATGCATTGTTGGTGGAACTGTGAATGGATCCAACCATTCTGGAGAGCAATTTGGAGCTTTGCTCAAAAAGTTATCAAACTGTGCATACCCTTTGACCCAGCAGTGTTTCTATTGGACCTATATCCCAAAGAGATCTTAAAGGAGGGAAGGGGACTCACATGTGCAAGAATGTTTGTGGCAGCCCTTTTTGTAGTGCCTAGAAACTGGAAATTGAAAGGATGCCCATCAGTTGGAGAATGGCTGAATAAATTATGGTATATGAATGTTATGGAATATTATTGTTCTCTAAGAAATGACCAGCAGGAAGTTTTCAGAGAGGCCTGGAGAGACTTGCATGAACTGATGCTGAGTGAAATGAGCAGAACCAGGAGAACATTATACACAGCAACAAGACTATATGACGATCAATTCTGATGGATATGGTTCTCTTCAACAATGATGTGATTCAAACCAGTTCCTGTTGTTCAGTGATGAAGATAGTCATATACATCCAGAGAGAGGCCTGAGGGAACTGAGTGTGAACCACAACACAGCATTTTAACGCTTTCTGTGAATATTTCCCTGCATTTTGTTTTCCTTCTTAGGTTGTTGTTTTTTTTTTTTTTTTTCCTCTCTTTCTAGATCTGATGTTTCTTGTGCAGTAAGATAACTGTATAGATATGTATACATATATTGGATTTGTCATATAATTTAACATATTTAGCATGTATTAGATTACTTGTCATCTAGGGGTGGAGAGTGGGGGGAAGGAAGGGAAAAGCTTGTAACAAAAAAAAATTTTGCAGTGGTCAATGTAGAAAAATCACTCATATGTTTTGTAAATAAAAAGCTTTTAAGAAAAAAAAATTCAAGCCATTCTCCAATTGATAAATGGTCAAAAGATATGAACAGATAATTTTCAGATGAAGAAATTGAAACTATTTCTAGTCACATGAAAAAGTGCTGCAAATCACTATTGATAAGAGAAATGCAAAGACAACTCTGAGGTACCACTACATACCTCTCAGATTGGCTAAGATGACAGGAAAAGATCATGACGAATGTTGGAGGGGATGTGGGAAAACTGGGACACTGATACATTGTTGGTGGAACTGTGAATGGATCCAACCATTCTAGAGAGCAATTTGGAACTATGCTCAAAATGTTATCAAACTGTGCATACCCTTTGACCCAGCAGTGTTTCTCCTGGGCCTATATCCCAAAGAGGTCTTAAAGGAAGGAAAGGGCCCCACATGTGCAAAAATGTTTGTGGCAGCCCTTTTTGT
This sequence comes from Myrmecobius fasciatus, assembly GCA_023553655.1. NCBI lineage: Eukaryota > Metazoa > Chordata > Mammalia > Dasyuromorphia > Myrmecobiidae > Myrmecobius > Myrmecobius fasciatus. The sequence goes on from JAJPUD010001337.1 coordinate 149,603, forward strand.
AGTGGCTAGAAACTGGAAACTGAATGAATGCCCATCAATTGAAGAATGGCTGAATAAATTATGGCATATGAATGTTATGGAATATTATTGCTCTGTAAGAAATAACCACACGAGCCCTGAAGTCAGGAGGACCTGAGTTCAAATCTGGCCTCAGACACAACACTTCATAGCTGTGTGACCCTGGGCAAGTCACTTAACCCCAATTGCCTCAGCAAAACAAAACAAAACAAAACAAAACAAAACAAAACAAAACAAAACAAAAAAAGAAATAACCAGCAGGATGATTTTAGAGAGGCCTGGAGAGACTCGCATGAATTGATGCTGAGTGAAATCAGCAGAACCAGGAGAACATTATACACAGCAACAAGACTATACGATGATCAATTCTGATGGACATGGTTCTCTTCAACAATGATGTGATTCAAACCATTTCCTATTGTTCAGCAATGAAGATTATCATATACATCCGGAGAGAGGCCTGAGGGATCTGAGTGTGGAACACAACACAGCATTTTAATGCTTTCTGTGAATATTTCCATGCATTTTGTTTTCCTTCTTAGGTTGTTTTTTTTTTCCTCTCTTTCTAGATCTGATGTTTCTTGTGCAGTAAGATAACTGCATAGATATGTATACATATATTGGATTTGTTATATAATTTAACATATTTAGCATGTATTAGATTACCTGTCATCTAGGGGTGGGGTGGTGGGGGGAGAAAGGGAAAAGCTTGGAACAACAAAAAAAAAGTTTTGCAAAGGTCAATGTAGAAAAATCACTCATATGTTCTGTAAATAAATTAAATTAATAATTAATTTTTATTTAGTTTAAAATTTAATAATTAAATAATTTCTAATTTTTAATAATTAAATTTTTAGTAATTTAACAATTAATAATTTAATTATCATTAAATCAAAATTTTAATAATTAAAAATGTAATTGTAATAATTAAATAAAAAATTAATAATTAAAATTAAAATTTATAATTTAATAATTAATAATTATTTAATAATTAAAATTTTTATAATTTTAATTTATTATTTAATAATTTAATAATTTAAAAAAAAATAAAAGAAAGAAAGGTCAGGGAGTGAGCCTCTGAAAACCCAGGTTTCCAAATATCCTAGCTTCTCTGTATTTGGGTTTTACAGAATATTCAATTTCAGGTCCCTCAAGGAACCTTTAGAATTTAGTCCAGCAATAGTCAAGGTAAGGACATATCTGGTCATAGAACATCTGGAAGTAAATGGTAGTGACTCCATTGTTAGACACTATGCTAAGCAGAATCAAGAGAACATTGTACCCAGTAACAAGAAGATTATGTGATGATCTATATAGTCTTCTAGGAGAGTAAGTCTGGAGAACACTCACTACACTAATAATCTCCATTTTAATATATTCTAGACTTTTGTTAAGAATCAATGTCCAAAAAACAAAAGGTCAAGAATTTCAAGGGGATTAATGAAAAAAAAGGCTGATGATGGTGGACTTGCTATACCAGATCTAAAACTATATTACAAAGCAGCGGTCATCAAAAAGATTTGGTACTAGCTAAGAAATAGAGTAGTCAATCAGTGGAATAGGATAGAATCACAAGACAAACTAGGCAATAACTATAGCAATTTAGTCTTTGATAAACCCAAAGACCCCAGCTTTTGGGATAAGTATTCACTATTTGACAAAAACTGCTGGGAAAACTGGAAACTAGTGTGGAAGAAATTAGGGCTTGACCCACATCTAACACCACATACCAAGATAAGATCTAAATGGGTTCATGATCTGGATATAAAGAGTGATACTATAAGTAAATTAGAGGAATGTAATATAGTTTACCTGTCAGACCTATGGAGATGGAATAAATTTATGTCCAAAGAAGAACTGGAACTCTTAATTGAAAACCAGATAGATAACTTTGACTATATTAAGTTAAAAAGTTTTTGTACAAACAAAATCAATGCAGACAAGATTAGGAGGGAAGCAATAAATTGGGAAATCATCTTTACATTTAAGGGTTCTGATAAAGGTCTCATCTCTAAAATATATAGAGAATTGTCTCATATTTATAAAAATTCAAGCCATTCTCCAATCAATAAATGGTCAAAGGATATGAACAGACAATTTTCAGAGGATGAAATTAAAACTATATATAGTCATATGAAAAGGTGCTCCAAATCACTATTGATCAGAGAAATGCAAATCAAGACAACCCTGAGGTGCCACTTCACACCTGTCAGATTGGCTAAAATGACAGGAAAAGTTAATGTTGAATGTTGGAGGGGATGTGGGAGGGCTGGGACACTGATGCATTGTTGGTGGAGCTGTGAACAGATACAGCCATTCTGGAGAACAATTTGGAGCTACGCTCAAAAAGTTATCAAACTGTGCATACCCTTTGACCCAGCAGCATTTCTATTGGGCTTATATCCCAAAGAAATCATAAAGGAAGGAAAGGGCCCCACATGTGCAAGAATGTTTGTGGCAGCCCTTTTTGTAGTGGCTAGAAACTGGAAATTGAATAGATGCCCTTCAATTGGAGAATGGCTGAATAAATTATGGTATATGAATATTATGGAATATTATTGTTCTGTAAGAAATGACCAGCAAGATGATTTCAGAGAGGCTTGGAGAGACTTACATGAACTGATGCTTAGTGAAATGAGCAGAACCAGGAGATCATTATACGCGGCAACAACAGTACTATATGACGATCAATTCTGATGGACATGGCTCTCTTCAACAATGAAATGTTTCAAACCACCTCCAATTGTTCACTGAAGAAAGCCATATACACCCAGAGAGAGGGATGTGAAATGTGGACCACAACATAACATTCTCATACTCCTTGATTGATGTTTGCTTACATTGTGTTTCCTTTATCTGATATATCGTTTGTGTAGACAAGATTTTTCTTGCACAACAATGACAAGTTTGGAAATATGTATACATATATTCGATTTGCCAATATTTTAACATAATTAACATGTAATGGATATCCTACCATCTAGGGGAGGGGTGGGGAGTTGGGGGGAAAATTTGTAACAGAAAGCTATGTAAGGGTTACTGTTGAAGAATTACCCATACATATGTTATGCAAATAAAATACAATAAAAAAAAATCAATGTCCAATTATTGACCTAAAGTTCATAGATTTCCACCCTCTTTTGGAAATTGGGACTTCATTTGTCCTTTTCCCTTCTTTGTAAATCCTTCCTTCAAAAGATTTTCTATCAGCTATCCATAGATAGATTTATATGTATCTATAGATAGTTGATAAAGTATTACTGTTTAGTCTTGGGCATTACAGTTGAAAGAGGCCATTGGTAAGCTAGAATGGCAAAGGGAGGGGAGCCAGGATGGTGAAGGACTTGACTCCATGTCACTTTGTATTTTATAAATCTTCACAACAGTCCTGAGAGGTAGGTGTTAATATTATCCCCGTTTTATAGTTGAAGAAACTGAGGCAGACTTGCCTAGAATCATATAGTTACTAAGTGTTTGAGGATGAGGATTTGAATTCAAGTCTTTCTCACTACAGGACTCACAATACAGCCACTGTGCCACTTGGATGCTTCTATTGGAGTGAAGATGGGGATCCACAAATGGAAAAACTCTCTTGTAGAGCTTTGGAGCTCCCTGAAGGGAAGATTTTCTGTAGCTACAAACTACATGTAAATTTTGGGTTCCTGTACAAGGTTCCTTCCACATATTGAGAATTCCATTTTCCTTGGAAGATGGTGGGAAGCATTAAAGTGAGACAGCAGGAACATCCTAAATTCAAGACACCTCTAGAACAGACCAGTCCACATTTGTTTCAAGGGAAGTTGAATGGGAAATTTGATTACAATCATCATGTCTTCATCAAGAACAGATCATGAGGGACTATTTCTTTTTCTTTTCTTTTTCTTTTTTTAAATAAATTTACTAAATTGGTAGATGAGGAAGATGTGGGAGTTATAGTTTACTGAGATTTTAGCAAAGCATTTGATAAAGCATTTTATATAACTTGAGTCAAAAAGTTGGAGGAATATAGCTTAAAATCTGGCTAAGCAAGAGCCAGATTCTGGGTTCAGGGGCAAGACTGAAATGTAATGGCCAAGCTTAAAGAATAATCTTTAGTGGTTCAAGATTAGCATGGAAGAGATCTATGGTGGAATGTCTCAGAGATCTATGTTGAACATTTTTATCAACTATCCAAGAGGTCTATGATGGATTATCAATTGCCCATCACATTTACAAACAACACTAATTTGGAAGGGATACCTAACATAGTGGATGACTGAGTTAGGATCCAAAAAGATCATGACTATTTAGAGATCTAAGCAGAATTGAATAATTCAATTAGAGGAATAAATAGGAGTACTTACCTTGGGGTTCAGAAAGTCAACCTCTTCAATACAGGATGGAGGAAGCAGGAGTAGACAACATCGGATCTGAAAAAGTTGCCTGCAGAATACATCATCAATGTAATGTAGCAAGCAAAAAAATTAATATAATTATGAGCTGTGGTAAGATTCTGTAGTCAGGTCACTTCTGGAGTCTTTGCTTCAGTTCTGGGTGCCAATGTTTAAGAACATTGACGAGACTGAGCATGCTTAGAAACATCCAGGATGATGAAGAGTCTTGAGCCTGGGCTAGATAGAATTTATTGAACCAACTGGGTATGTTTAGCCTGGAGAAGAGAAGACATGACAGCTGTCTTCAGGTAGATTAATGACTGTCCTGTGGAGAAGAGATGAGCTTTTTTTTCTATTTGATTCCAGAGGACAGAATCAGGAACAATGATGGTTAGGAGTTGCAAAGAGGCAGATTTAGGTTTAAAAGAAACTTTCAACAATTATAGAGTTTTCTAAACATGGACTGGGCTCCGTCAAAAAGGGATAGTCTTTTTTCATTCCAATGGAGGTTTTCAAACATTTAAAAATAAAAGAGATCAACTTCCTCCTCCTCCTCCTCCAACTCCTCCTCCTCCTCCTCCTCCTCCTCCTCCTCCTCATCATCATCATCATCATCATAGTGTCTAACCTAATTTCATCCCTACATTCTCAAGTGATTTGACTCCTCTTTGGGAGAAGGGACTCAGGCAGAAATGCAGTATGGGTCTGAGATAGCTATTGAATAACATCTGCTCTTCAGACCAGAGGAAAGCTTTTAGGTTTGCATTTGTGTTAAATCCCTTGAGAACTTGCCAGCTTACCCCCATCCCAGTCGGGGAAGGGGGTGTGTTTCATTATATCTCTAGAAGGGAGCCCCTGTTGTCCCATTTATGGCCACATTGCCCTTACAGTGAGGCTAACAAATTGGAGTGTGTCTGTGGAGAGGGTCAAGCCTGAGCCTCCAATTGTTCCTATTCAGCCTCTCCCCAAAATTAGGACCCCTAAAATCTACTCCCAGCTCCAGATGTCCGACCTAAGGACATAAGGGGGAAGATATTCCCAAAGCCCTTTCTTTGCCTCAGAGGCTAAATTCTGGGGTCTGGCTGCTTGGGAACCCCAAATTCCCACTCTTTTTACATAGGAAATGAGGCTTCAGAAACATTTTCCATGGACATCCAGCTCTGGCCACCTGGGTAGGCACATTGCTGCTCCTGTCATGGGCTTCTTCAGGAACTCATGCTCCATTACAGGACCGATATTGCTCTTTATCTTGAGATAGGGAGAGGGCAAACTTGCTCCCCCTATTCAAGTTTATTCTGATCTGCTCTTTGAATAGAAAAAAGGACTAAATAGGTCTGTTGGCTTACCTTTGTAGGTCAGTTGAAAAGGATAACTCTTCCAAAAAAGGTTTATTTTCCTAATAGATCCAGATAATCAAATCATCCTGAGGCAGTGCCAGTCACTGAAAACAAAGCAGATTTTGACCTTTTTATCTTACTAAAGTATCACTGGGCATGTCCATACTCTATAAGGGAAAAAAATTTACTCATCCTATTGATAAAGGCAATTTGCTATGATCAACTCCTCTTACACAAGGAAGGAGTTTCTAACAAGATTTGTCTAACAGATCAGTAGGCTCCTTTGTGAAGGGTCCTCCCTTTCACTGATAGTACTCAGACAGGTTAAATGACCACCTGTCAGGGATATTGTAGGAGAAATTCTGTTGGTGGATAGATTACACTCAATGAGCTCTGTGGACCCTTTGGGACCTAATATCTATGGCTACCCTCCCTGCCAACCTGTTTCCCATGCAGATTCTACTCATACATGACAAAAGTCCATAAAGACTTCTCTGACTATGCTACGAAAAACAACTCACCTATCCCTTCTCTGAATTCCTATAGCACTTTCCCTGTTAAACTCATTTGATATACAGACAAATCCTATGTTAGTGTTTAACTTTTACAACTTTGAGCAGTGATGATTTCTTAGTTTTCTTTATCTATAATAACCCTATCTGTTACTATAGTTCTTTTTATGTAGATTGTCAGAAGCAGAAGAAAATTTAGAGTTCATCTGGGTTCAATGTTTTTTTTTTTTTCCCCCTCAATGTTTAATAAATGCTTGTTGAATTTAGATAATGCTAATCATACTTTGTAGGGATATTCAACATCTGGTTACTTTGGACTCTGGCACCATGTTGTTTTTTTTTTTTTTTTTATCATGAGTGGCTAGGTCATTATAAGAGTGAGTTACTGTGACTACCACAAATATTCTTGGAGAACCTGGATTATTATTAGCCCTTCAAAGCTGAGCACATACAACCAAATTCAACTGTGGCTCAGATTCATTAATATATTGGGTGTTTTTGCAAATGAAGGGATCTTTTCTTCTGTGGATTCATGAATTTTGTGGAGTTCAGTTCTCTGGCTACAAGTACAATTCATACCCTCCTCATTCTTTCTCACTGAGCACAGCTTTCATCTATATTTTGCCCATTAGTTTTCTAAAGAGGATGAAGCTAATTAATTAATCAAACAACAAACATCATTTATAGGTTCTATGGTAGGCATGGATTTCAAGTACCATAGTTGCTACTTGGGATACAAATATAAAGATTAAAATAATTCTTACTCATAAGGAGTTTAATTAACTAAGTTAATACACATTGCTTTATGAATTATATTGGAAGAGAAAAATCAGAACAAAAGGGAGAAACTGTGGGAGAGGGAAAAAAACAGGAAAAAGAAGTGAACATAGCATGTGTTGATTTACATTTAATCTCCACCATTCTTTTTCTGTATGCAGATGACATTTTCTGTCCAAAGTCTATTGGGATTGCTTTGGATCACTGAACCACTGAGAAGAACCAAGTCTTTCATAGTTAATCATCACACATTCTTGCTGTTATGATACACAATGTATTCCTGGTTCTTCCTGTTTCTCTCAGCATCAGTTCATGTAAATTTTTCCAGGCCTTTCTAAAATCAGCTTGTTTATCATTTTTTATTTTATTTTATTTTATTAAAAGCTTTTTATTTACAGAACATATGAGTGATTTTTCTACATTGACCTTTGCAAAACTTTTTTTTTGTTGCAAGCTTTTCCCCTCCTTCCCCCCATCCCCCACCCCTAGATGACAGGTAATCTAATACATGCTAAATATGTTAA
>JAJPUD010001337.1:157543-184727 GCA_023553655.1 Myrmecobius fasciatus
ATGAGTGATTTTTCTACATTGACCTTTGCAAAACTTTTTTTTTGTTGCAAGCTTTTCCCCTCCTTCCCCCCATCCCCCACCCCTAGATGACAGGTAATCTAATACATGCTAAATATGTTAAATTATATGACAAATCCAATATATGTATACATATCTATACAGTTATCTTACTGCACAAGAAACATCAGATATAGAGGGAAAAGAAAAACAACCTAAGAAGGAAAACAAAATGCATGGAAATATTCACAGAAAGCGATAAAATGCTGTGTTGTGGTTCAAACTCAGTTCCCACAGCCCTCTCTCTGGATGTATATGACTATCTTCATCGCTGAACAATAGGAACTGGTTTGAATCACATCATTGTTGAAGAGAACCATGTCCATCAGAATTGATCATCGTATAGTCTTGTTGCTGTGTATAATGTTCTCCTGGTTCTGCTCATTTCACTCAGCATCAGTTCATGCAAGTCTCTCCAGGCCTCTCTGAAAACTTCCTGTTGATTGTTTCTTACAGAACAATAATATTCCATAACATTCATATACCATAATTTATTCAGCCATTCTCCAATTGAAGGGCATCCATTCAATTTCCAGTTTCTTGCCACTACAAAAAGGGCTGCCACAAACATTTTTGCACAAGTAGGTCCCTTTCCTTCCTTTAAGATCTCTTTGGGATATAGGCCCAGTAGAAACACTGCTGGGTCAAATGGTATGCACAGTTTGATAACTTTTTGAGCATAGCTCCAGATGGGGCAGCTAGGTGGCGCAGTGGATAGAGCACCAGCCTTGAAGTCAGGAGGACCTGAGTTCAAATCTGGTCTCAGACACGTAACAGCTGTGTGACCCTGGGCAAGTCACTTAACCCCAATTGCCTCAGCAAAAAAAAAAAAAAAAATCCAAATACAAGCATAGCTCCAGATTGCTCTCCAGAATGGTTGGATCCATTCACAGTTCCACCAACAATGAATCAGTGTCCCAGTTTTCCCACATCCCCTCCAACATTTGTCATTATCTTTTCCTGTCATCTTAGCCAATCTGACAGGTTTGTAGTGGTATCTCAGAGTTGTCTTAATTTGCATTTCTCTGATCTGTAGTGATTTGGAGCACCTTTTCATATGCCTAGAAATAGCTTCAATTTCTTCATCTGAAAATTGTCTGTTCATATCTTTTGACCATTTATCAATTGGAGAATGGCTTGAATTCTTATATATTTGAGTCAATTCTCTATATATTTTAGAAATGAGGCCTTTATCAGAGTCTTTGAATGTAAAAATATTTTCCCAGTTTATTGCTACCCTTCTAATCTTGTCTGCATTCATTTTGTTTGTACAAAACCTTTTTAACTTGATATAGTCAAAATTATCTATTTTGTGATTAATGATGATCTCTAGTTCTTCTTTGGTCACAAATTCCTTCCTCCTCCACAGGTGTGAGAGGTAAACTATCCTACATTCTTCTAATTTGTTTATAATATCATTCTTTATGTCTAGATCATGAATCCATTTCAACCTTATCTTGGTATACGGTGTTAGGTATGGGTCAATGCCTAGTTTCTTCCATACTAGTTTCCAATTTTCCCAGCAGTTTTTATCAAATAGTGAGTTTTTATATCAAAAGCTGGGGTCTTCGGGTTTATCAAACACTAGATTACTATTATCATTGAGTATTTTGTCCTATGAACCTAACCTATTCCAATGATCCACTACTCTGTTTCTTAGCCAGTACCAAATGGTTTTGATGACCACTGCTTTATAATATAGTTTTAGATCTGATGCAGCTAGGCCACCCTCATTTGCATTTTTTTTTTCATTAATTCCCTTGAAATTCTTGACCTTTTGTTTTTCCAGATGAATTTTGTTGTTATTTTTTCTAGGTCAGTTAAATAATTTCTTGGGAGTTTGATTGGTATAGCCACTAAATAAATAGATTAGTTTAGGTAGTATTGCCATCTTTATTATATTTGCTCGACCTATCCAAGAGCACTTGATATTTTTCCAATTGTTTAGATCTGACTTTATTTGTGTGGAGAGTGTTTTGTAGTTTTGCTCATATAGATCCTGACTTTCCCTTGGAAGATATATTCCCAAATATTTTATACTATCAAAAGTTATTTTAAATGGAATTTCTCTTTGTATCTCTTGTTGTTTATCATTTTTATAGAACAATAATATTCCATTGCCTTCATATGCCAGAATTCATATGCCAGTCATTATCCTAAAACTAAGGGGAGTTTACAGAGACCCCAGAAAAGGGGCTGAGCTTGCTGTTGCCCATCCCAACTATTCTTAGTGTTTTCATGGGCTGTGAAGGGGGAAAAAGTGTTGCATGATGACAATAACTCCAAATAACTTAGTTAACAATTTTAGAATTTTCCTAATAGCCAAATAGTTTTAGCTGTAATTTCCTCTTAATTTTCTAGCAAAGATGAAAATACCTAATTCCCTAGACTACATTTACAAAGCATTATAAAATAAGATTAGCAAGGCTAAATAAACTTTCCATCCTCTTTTGGTTGACAGAGCCCTTAGAAGTCTGACTCATTGACAACTCAAAAATAGGCTGTTTGTTGCCAGAGTTTTTCAAGTAACATGGAACTGCTTTATTCTGTCCCCAACTTGTTGTAGCTTTGGAGATATTCGGGGAGGATTTCTATTACCTTAAATGTTTCCCTTTTGTTTTAGGGAGAAAACAAGACAATTCTTAAAATTGAGGTAGAACAGGTTTTAAAATTGATTTAACTTTAATTCATGAGATTCCCCAAATTCTAATTAAATGTTCTAGACAAACTGAATTGCCATTTGGCTATTTTCCAATTCACACAAACTATTTCTCTTTAGTGAGTCAAGAAAGGATTAAAAGCCAATTTTTACTGATACTGCCCTCAGAAGTTTTACTCTCAATAACTCAAAAGCAGGCTATTTGTTGCTGGAATTTTTAAAGTAGTAGCAAACTGCTTTTCTGCTTTCCTAAAATTCCCCAAACTCTTAAATCTTCTGTTAATACTATCAGTGCAAATAGATTATAATTTACATATATCACTTTAGTGGGCTTTAATTAGAGCTCCTTTAAAATTGCTTTTACTATCATAATCAAATAAGAAGATTCATTGAACTGAGTGTATTTTCTTTCTCTCCCTCTGATCTCTTCGTCCATGTATCCTTGCTGCAGTCAGGGAAGGAGGAAAGGGAGAACAAAGAGACTATTTGCTCTGTGCACTCTCTCCCTAGTTTACACACATCCACATAGAATTCATTTATCTCAGCATTGACATTGTATGTTGGTCACATCTAAAAACCCATAAAGTTATCAAATAGGAAACAATTATATCCAATAAAGCAGTTAAATTCATTTAGCTTGTTTTATGCTAAGCACTTTTGCAATTGTGTGATTTTCAACAATTATTATTTTTCTTTATAAATCAGAAAACTGGGCAGAGATAAAATAATTTGCCATACATTTCTGCAACCAAAACAGTGAATGGTTTTCTCACCTCACACTGCCATGCTGGGGGGTGCCAGGGGCACCTGGATTCTTTTCAGGCAGTTGCTGAAGGCTGGGGTGACTTGTGCCAGGATCTCCCTTTGATGGTAGTTTTAGGTGCGAGGGCTCAGGAAAAGCTGACCATTGGAGTCTGACTCCATCCCTATTCCCCCAAGCTAGGTTGGGGAGGTGTTTGGCCAAGGTTGTGTGGGGTCCCCACAGTTGTTGCTGCTTCCCCTATTTCTCCAGGTGAGGCAGAATTTGAGTTTCCCTGTAGTTCCTTAGCCTTCTTTTTTCTTGAGCTGCTCTGAGAAGAGAGGAGTTAGAAAACAGGGATTTGGGCTCTATCCATCTTGTTAGCAATCCCCACAACTGAGATATACTCAGGACTCCAGGGAGTGGAGTAGAGAGGGTCCCTTCTGGGGTGCTTTCCCAAAGGAGCAGAAGGGGACTATGGACAAGATTGCAGCCAAGGAAGGGTTAGCAAAGTTGCTATTTACCTAGTTTGCTTTTTCTTTTTCTTGTCTTTTAGAATGAGGTATATTCCTGGAATTATCCCCAGTGTTTCAGGATTTTTTCTTGTAATCTTAAAATGACTAATTGCCAAACTTTTTAATCATTGCTCTCAAAACTTTGAGAATCTGCTAAGATGTTATTTTAATTTTAATTAGCTAACTTTATTTCTGTAGCTCCTAGTTTGGCCAGAGCTAAGGACTACAGCGAAAAGTTAGGCTTTTTCTCTTTTTAAGGTGGGAGTTAAGGATATTAAGAAATCTCAGCATTCTAACTACAGTATAGAAAGTTTTTTTCTTGCTTGTGTTTTAAATCTTTCCAGGTAACAAAACCAAGCTCACAGAACTAACATGACACAGACATTCTGCACAGAGATGCAGACAAAAATGACATGAAAGGGGAGTGTCCCATCTTTGCCAAAAGCCATCAAATTTCTTTGCTAAAAGCTATCCTATAGCACCTTGTCTCCTTTGACGTCCCAGAGAAGGAAAGGTAGCTGGGAACTTGGCTGAAAATTGCAAGAATTTCCAAGTCTGGGGTCCCTAGTCAAGGAAAACTTGTTGAGCATGGAGCTCATAATGACCCAGACAAGCCTTCTCCCAATTTCTTGGGGTGTCCCAGCTATAGAATTGAGAGAGAGAAAAAATGGGGGGCTCACCTTGACAAGGAGGGAGTCAAGCCAGGAAAGGCCAGACTTTCTCTGTACTGGGCCACCAAATGTTGAGGTTCAGAAGGGACCCCCAAAAGGTTGGGGGTCGCAGACCAAGTGTCACAAGGTATCTCAAAAGAATTTGCAGGGTTGAACCTATATCCAAGGTGAAGGACAAAGTTTACTGTAATTATTAGGCCAATTGAAGTGGGCTAAGTTCCAAAAGAATCTAGCAAGGAGATAGATTTATAGGACAGAGTTGGATCAGAGCTTCATGTTCCTTATTTGCTAATTTTATGGCTTTCAGGTAGGTTTGAGGAGTAGTCTTACTATTGTCTCAGGAACTTGATTATCACTGACCAACAGACTGTCTGTCAGTCAGTCATGTGACTGTAGGACTATTTTTTTTTTCTTCTGAGGCAATTGGGGTTAAGTGACTTTCCCAAGGTCACACAGCTAGGAAGTGTTAAGTGTCTGAGACCAGATTTGAACTCAGGTCTCCTGACTTCAGGGCTGGTGCTCTATCCACTGGGCTAACTAACTGCATCCTGTAGGACTATTCTAAAGCCAGAATGTTGAGGTTGAAAAGGGGGACCCCAAATCCCAGACTGATGTCATGAAGTATCTCAAAAGAATTTGCAGGCTTGAACCCATCCCCTAATGAAGAGGCAAAGTTTATTAAAAGCAATGTGCCCCCCTTACTGAGCTGACTGAATTCTAAGAATCCAGTAAAGAAACTGAAGCAAGATGTACAGCTTTCAATCATAGATGTGTTAATTCTATGACCTGAGGGTAAAGCTAGGAAGTAATCTCCAGATGAATTAAAGTGGTCTTCAGATAGATTGGGTGTGCTCAGTTTCCTGGAGGCAGATTCTAAAGCCAGAAGACCAAGGACTCATCAGAACAGAAGCTCCAAAGTCAGTGGACCCCCAGTCACATTACATCAAGAAGATTTTAGAATCATTGGCAGGAAGGTTGTCAGAACAATAATAGCCTCTAAGGTCAGAGGGTCTTAGGATCACTAATATATCTTCCCTAAAGTCTAAGGGATGAAATATTATATTCCTAGGCAAGAAGATTTTTATAATTATTGATAGACAGATTGTTAGAACCACAGCACTCTAAGGTTGGGGTGGGGGATGTGACCTCGAGATCACTGATCCTAAAGCCAGAAGACTTTAGAATTATTGACAGATTGTTAGAATAGAAGCACTCTAAGGTGTGTATGTGTGTGAAACTCTTTACTGCTGTTTCTCCTCGTGTTTACCCTAACACTGATGCATTGTTGGTGGAACTGTGAACAGATCCAGCCATTCTGGAGAGCAATTTGGAACTATGCCCCAAAAGTTACCAAACTGTGCATATCCTTTGATCCAGCAGCATTTCTATTGGGCCTATATCCCAAAGAGATCTTAGAGGAGGGAAAGGAACCCACATGTGCAAGAATGTTTGTGGCAGCCCTTTTTGTAGTGGCTAGAAACTGGAAACTGAAGGGATGCCCATCAATTGGAGAGTGGCTGAATAAATTATGGTATATGAATGTTATGGAATATTATTGTTCTGTAAGAAACGACCAGCAGGACGATTTCAGAGAGGCCTGGAGAGACTTGCATGAACTGATGCTGAGTGAAATGAGCAGAACCAGGAGATCATTGTACACAGCAACAAGACTATATGATGATCAATTCTGATGGACATGGCTCTCTTCAACAATGAAATGTTTCAAACCAATTCCATTTGTTCAGTGAAGAAAGTCATATACATCCAGAGAGAGGGACATGAAATGTGGACCACAACATAACATTTTCGTGCTCTCTATTGATGTTTGCTTGCATTGTGTTTCCTTTCTCTGATTTTTTTTTGTAGATATGATTTTTCTTGCACAACAATGATAAGTGTGGAAATATGTATACATATATCGATTTGTCAAGTATTTTAACATAATTAACATGTAGTGGATTTCCTGCCATCTAGGGGAGATGTGGGGAATAGGGGGGAAATTTGTAACAGAAAGCTTTGTAAGGGTTAATGTTGAAGAATTACCCATACATATGTTTTGCAAATAAAAAGTTTTAATTTAAAAAAAAAAAAAAGAAGAAGAAGCTATACCCTACCACCTTGACCCTGACATGGTGAAATCATTTTGGTTCTCTTGAAACATGAAGGTCAACTAACCAACTACTGTCACAGAGAGAGCATGAAGGTAGCTGATGTGCCAAGTATTGTATTATTAGATAAGTTGTGAGATTTCCTCCTGAAGGTCAATTCCTAGAGAAAGTACAACTTCCCCTTATTCAGAATCTTTGTTTCCTTCCTTGATGAGATTTTCCTCCACCCTGGCCTTGCTGATCAGCCTTTCCACTCTATGCACCCTTCCCTTTGAAGAATGCATTTTATATATCCAATAGAGTATAAGCTCTTTGAGGGCAAGGATTGTCTTTCTACTTTTATTTGTATTCCCAGTGCTTAGTATAGTGCTTGTCATATAGTAAAACCTTATTAGATGATTATTATTAGATTATTAGATGATTGTTGACTGACTGATAGTTCTGTGATGATGTTTTATATTGGATATACTGATCTTGTTGATACCATTTAGAGGATGATTGATGATTTCGGTCTGGTTCCTATGGCTGAGCCACATCTCTAGATTTAATATTTATTTATTGCTATCTGTAGCCACTCTTTTTTTTATGAATTGTTTCATTTTTTCTGATTACACATTTTTTAAATTATAGCTTTTTATTTTCAAAATTCTCTAGGTTTAATTTTTATTTATTATATCTGTAGCCACTCTTTTTAAAAATTGTTTTATTTTTTCTGATTATACAAGCATATTACTTTTTAAATACACATTTTTAAAAATAATAGCTTTTTTATTTTCAAAATAAATACATGGATAATTTTTGACATTCACCCCTATAAAACCCTGTGTTCTAATTTTTTCCCTCCCTTCCCCCCAAATTGGCAAGTGATCCAATATATGTTAAACATGTGCAGTTCCTCTATACATATTTCCACAATTATCTTGCTGCAAGTCAGATCTAAAAGAAAAAAAGTGAGAAAGAAAACAAAATGCAAACAACAAAAAGAGTGAAAATGCTGTGTTGTGATCCACATTCAGTTTCCATTGTCCTCTCTCTGGGTGCAGATGACTTCATCACAAAACCATTGGAACTGGTCTGAATCACCTTGTTGTTGATGAGAACCATGTCCATCAGAATTGATCATCATATAGTATTGTTGTTCCCGTGTACAATGATCTCCTGGTTCTGCTCACTTCACTCAGCATCAGTTCATGTAAGTCTCTTCAGGCCTTTCTGAAGTTATCTTGCTGATCATTTCTTATAGAATAATAATATTCCATTACATGCATATTAAGTTTAACCTTTAAAAGAGGGCTACATATAACCTCCAGTAACAGGAGAGAAGGAAAATAGAGAAACCTAGAGAGGTGATGTTCCCTGACCTCCACCCCATGTTCAGATTCAATTTCTTGAAGGAAGGTTTGTCCATAATGCAATTTCTAAGGGGAAACATGTGGTTCCTCCATGAAATGATAACTAGATGAAGAAGACCAAGTGACAGAGTTCCCATAACAATTAGGAGCAATGAATGGCCATGATATGGAGGAATGAGCCTTGACCTTGCCCTTTATTAGTGGTGTGATTGATGGGATATAGGTCCTGGGGTGAGGATGATCAATTCTCTATTGGCACCAAGAGGAGATTGTACCTACCCCCCAGGATAGTATTTTTCAGATCCTTAGAAGGCAGAGTTCTAGTCCTAGAGAAGGAAGGAGAGTGATCTTGACTTCTAGTGGACTTGTGTATTCTTTGCAAATTTTTATCAAGTTAGATAAAGTGTTTTGCCAGCCTAAGTACTTATATATGAATGGAGAGTCATTTTCTTTCCATTTGTTTATCGTCATCTCTCTCTCTCTCTCTCTCTCTCTCTCTCTCTCTCTCTCTTTCTCTCTCTCTCCCCTTCCTCCTTCCCCCCCTGCCCCCCATCCATCCATCTATTGCCAAGACATAAACATGATGACATAATGTACCCAGGGAAATCCTGGTGATGGGAAACAAGTCAAAATCAGTTGCTGAGAAATTTATTACTAATGTGACAAAATATTCCAAACTAATTCAGCTTTTATCTATGTCCAAGGATTTCCGTGCAAAGATGGACATAAGGGAGTTCAGTGAGAACTGGGGTAGAAAATTTGGTCCCAAATCAAGAATTTAAAGAGACCGAAGGCTTATGGATTCACACTTGTATATTTTATTTATTTATTTATTTTTGCTGAGGCAATTGGGGGTAAGTGACTTGTCCAGGGTCACACAGCTAGGACTTGTTAAGTGTCTGAAGTCAGATTTGAACTCAGGTCCTCCCGACTTCAGGGCTGGTGCTCTATCCACTCACATTTGTATATTTTAAAGAAAGTTCAAAGGAATAGGAACCAAAGCTCCCTAACTCCAGGTTTAGGGCTAACTCATTTTCTTGCGATTTGAATGAGTTCAGGGTCTTCTTTCTTCAAAAACCCAGGAGCTGTGTTTTTTTACACAGAGTAGAGTCTTTGACTGGCAACCGGGAAACCTGGAGTTGATTGGCTGTTTTGTGCTGACCAATTTTGTGACGCTGGCCAAGTCACTGACTCTTTCTGTAGCCTAGTTTCTTCCTTTGTAAAATGAAGGAGCTTGTCTGGATGGAGAGGCAGACTAGCACGATGGTCTTAGCACTGGCCTTATGGGATCTCAGGGAAATCACTTAACTTCTGTGAGCCTCAGTTTCCGTATCTGTTACATGAGGGGCTGGACTAGATGGTCTTCTAAAGTCCCCCTAGCCTTCAGTGTATGATGATGTAGGCACTAGGAGGTGAACATTGGTCATATAGCAAAGCAGGGGCCAAAGAAGGCCTGGAGACCAGAAGGAACACAAATGGAACGGAACAAAAGTGGCGCTGGAAGCCTAATCGACAATCTCTCCCATCTTACACAGACCTTAGCCCCCATTTTGCCGAGGTGCGGCTGCTCTCAGCATCCCTGGGCTGCTCCTGCCCCCTAGCGTCCCAAAGAAATTCACCAGGATGCTAATTTCCAGCAGATGGGATCCTTTGTTAGAGTCGCCGCTGCCCTTCAATCCCATTCTGTAATAATAATGCTGCTATCAATAATAATGATAACAATAATAACAAAGCTAAAGTTTCCAAATTGTTTTACAAATATCTCATTTGATCTGTCATTTTATAGATAAGAGAATATCTTGCATATGAAGGAAAACCAGCCAGTGAAATTTTCCTAGTTTTGTGGGGAAAAGCTTCTGACTGCAGGGGTCTCCCCAGACTGGTGGGAGATATATAGTGGCCCCTTTAGGGGTCCGCCAGTCTGAGGAAGAAGACGGCTCCTGCTCTTCTCTAACAGGACACAATTCCTGTGTGGGAACTCATCACCTAGCCCCGCTTCTATTGCATCTCATTCTCTTATGGGAATTTTTGATTTCTTTTTGTTCCTCCTGTAACTTTAGTTACTATTAACCTTAACTAATGCAAACCTGTCCCATGGGATGTAAAAATTTACTAAAGAGCCGTAAGCCTTCCTTAAATAAAAAGGCAGAGAAAGTCTCTCAGCTCTCTCTGGTGACGTGAAAATCCTCCTCAGTCTTTTTGTGAACTCTCTAAATGTAGTTTAATCTGTAAACTCATTTTGTTTACAATAGAGATTATTTGATGGAGTTTGTTAGGGGCTATATGACCCAATGATTCTTTAACTAAATTTGGTCAACTATTATGACAGTGAAGACATATGGGATTAGGAATCTGTCTTCTCTAACTTTTGTAGCCTCAGAGAATGCAATTATTAATCACTGACATCATTTTGTCTATCAGAAGCCTGGCTAGAATTGTAATGATTGTTCCGGTTTTCTCTGAGGTTTGAATTTATCCCTGAGCATAATTTGTTGTGGTAACTGTGTGTGCGCGCGCGCCCGCATACATGCAAGAATGACAGAGAGACATGGACAGAGAGGCAGAGACAGACTAGAGACAGAGACAGATTGAGAGAGAGAGGAGAGACACAGAGAGGCAGAGAGATGGAGAAAGACAAGGACATAGAGACAGAGAGAATGTTGCAGGGGAAAAGTTGGGGGCAGAGCACCGGGGTCACTAGGAGGGAGGCGGCCAACTTGGCGGACACTAAAATCTGGGTTCTGGAGCGCGGGGGAAGAAGATCCGTTCTTGCTCCTTCCGGTCTCTCCCTTTCCGGTCTCTACTTTTCCGGTTTATCTTCTTCCGGTCTCTCTGGCTCTCTCGGCAGTGGCGCGTCTCTATGGTTCCGGCGCGAACTGAGGGCGGCGGAGTTGGCTCGGCGGAGGCCGAAGAGGAAGCGCCATGGACACCGGCGGGCGGCCCTCAGCTATCCAGCTCATATTGCTGGGTACCAGCTCGGCCGTGGCCGCCGCCCTATACTCCGTGTATCGGCACAAGGTCCAGGCAGCCCGCGAGCTCAAGGTCAGTCAGTGCGTGCCACGGTCCCGGACTCTGACCCCGGGCCGGACGTGGCTTCCCACCCCAGACCCCCGCAGCCTAGGTGGAGCCTCCTAGTGGAAGTCCCCGCTTCCCCTCTATCTCCCTTTCCCGTTACAAACTATCCAAAGTGACCCAGGCCAGCCCAGGACCTAAGCCCTGCACCCTTCCCTATCCCCTTCCCCCCGGACCAGTCCCCTTCCCCCTTAACTACCTCTGAGATCTGGGGAATTTGAGGGACTCCGCCCTCAGCTGGAGCCCGCGAAAACGACTTTGACTTTTGGGCTGCGTTAAGAGAGGCAGTAATGGAGATATCAGTCTCCCTATACGTCCTTCTGTATCTGTTCCTCTGCCTGCCTATCTCGTATCTCTCCTATCCATATGTATATATCTCTAGCCATCTACCTATCTCCATCCTATCTATAACCTGCTGTCCATCTTAATCTTTCTATTTATCCGTCGGTCTATACATATTTATTCATTATTCATTTTTCTGTTTACCCATCTATCTCATTCTAGTCTAGCCCAGCCTGTCTCCTTACCTCTCTCTCCTTAGTTTATCTCAATTCTGTCTCTTCGTCTCTCTCTTTCTCTTCACAACAGCTTGCATATTTGTTGTTTCTCCCATTAGATTGTAAGCTCTTCGAAGGCGAGGACTATCTTTTGCTCACTCTTATCTGGCATAGAGAAGGTGCCTAATAAAGGTTGATTGATTGATATGGAGGTAAATAATTCCACTGTTTTTTGTCGTTGGGCTGCTTAGGTTTTGTGGTCAGTTTTAGATGCCACTTTTTGGGAAGGAATTGACAAATATCCACCTACAATGGCGAAAGAAGTCAAAGACTTGTTTTAAGGGTTGGTTCCAGGATGGAGATATTTAACCTAGATAAGAGAAAACTTGGAGGGAAGGCTTTGAAACTCTTTAGGTATTAGAAAGGATATGTAGAAAAGGGAGGTCCTCTTGTCTTGTGGGCACAACCAGGCACAGTGAGGCAGAATTTTTGAGTGATAAGTTATATTCTCTTGTAAGGAGAAATTTACTAACCATGAGAGCTCTCCCTCCCTGGAAGTTCTCAAGCTAAGTCTGTATAACCACTTGTTGGGATATTGTGACCAGTATTCTTCACCTGCAGTTTGATCTTTTTGAGTTGTAGGATTCTCTTAAACTCTTGTTGTAAGCAGAGCCGTAGCATAAAGGTACAATTCAGTAATTTCTCCTAACCCTTTTTGAACCTGATTTTATTATCAGCCTGAGCTATCTCTTGAGCCCAGTGAGAACAAATACAACTTTATTCTTATATTGTTTTTTGTCCTTCATTCTTAAAGAGGACCTGGACATGAAGGAGGTGATGCCATAAAATGCAAGTGAATTGGATTTAAGTGAGGAAGGGCTGTGCAAGATCACTTGCCTCATTTTCCCTTCCAAAGCCATTTGGGGCCACTAAGCTGAAGTCTTGAACAGGTTTCAGTTTGACCGAGGCCACATTCTGTAATTAAAACTGGGTAGCAATTGAGGCAAAGAATAGAAGGAATAAAGAAGGAAAACATAAAAAAAATTTTTTTTTCCCATGATTACCTTCTGTGAGCATTAGTAGTTTGCACTAGACATACTTAAGGAATGCAATTAAATGTTCTTAGGGCAAAAGTTTAGACACACCAGGTCCTTCCCAAGGAACTCAGTCTCATGAGGACTTCAGACAGAACCATAATATACATTATATGACAAATACCTTAGAGAATTTTTGTTTTGTTTGTTTTTGGCCATAGAGAGGCATTCATTTGGAGTGGTAGAGTTCTAGAAATGATATCAAAGTCATCAGTAAGCATCAACAACAAAGTGTAATCCGTTCAAAGGTCATTATGGAGTCTTTGCTTTTGTTGTGTCTTTTACCCTACAAAGCAAATTGAAAAGTAAAATGATACCTTGCAGAGGTTAAAAATGAAGTGCTATGTAAAGTCAAAGGGCAAAATCCTTATGATGAGGGAGAATCAAAGAAAACTTTTTGGAGTAAATGACATTCAAATTGGGATTAGAAGGTAGATATGAATTTAAGAAGAGGAGGAAGGGAGGAAAATCAAGGGGGGCAGGCAGCCTGAACAAAAGTGAGAAGAAAGCAAAAAGGACAAATGCCTTAGTGTGGAAATAATTGTTGATTTAGATCTAGAAGAGATCTCAGAACTCTGGTCCAAATCCCTCAATTCACAGTAGAGAAACTGATTCTCTGTCCAAGATTATGCAGCAGTAAGTGATCTCACTGCTATGGGGACTTCCATTACATACAACTTATGGGAGAATTCAGATACCCAGCAAAGAAATTTGTAGTTTGATTTTTTAAAAATCAGGATTTATTGAATGAAACATCAGTGAAGAACTTCCTCTGGTACTTAGGGATCTGGCCTAGTGGGTAGAAAGCTAGCCTTGGAGTTGGGAGTCCCAGGTTCAATTCCTTGCTCACCCTGGGTGTGTTGGGTGCAGGGCTTTAGGTGATAGGAAGAGAAGGGTGCTTCTGATGTCACCTGGCAGGCTTTAGCATGGAGACTAGGAGAGGGAATAAAACAAGATTGACTCTGATTTGCTATAATGGGCAGGAACCTCGGTCTGGGTGCTGCAGCAGATTGAAGGGTAGGTCTCAAGCAACAAGTATGTGCAGGTCATTCCTCTGCTCAGAATTCTCAGTGGCTTCTTATTTACCAGATAGAATTCAGACTCCTTTTTCCTGACACTTTCAGAGTCTCCCAACCTGGTGCCTTCTTGCCTTTTTAGCTTTTTATCAATAGTACATTGGGTGGACTTCTGGACTTAGAATCCAGATGACTTGAATTCAAACCCTGCCTGGGCCAGTCACTAAAGATGTCCCAACCTCAGTTTCCTCATCTGTAGGGTTATATTCTAGTTTGGGGGGCCCTTGCTATAGCACATATTCATCATTTAGTTTATCTGCTCTTCTAATATCAGAAACACTTCTTATCCCCCTTATATAGTGCATTAGGGCTTCCAAAGTGTTTCTTCACAACTTTGAGTGGAAGTGTAATTAATCCCTTTTTACAGATAAGGAAACTGAGTCCCAGAGCTGCAGAGTGATTTGCCCAAGATCACACTGTCTGGATTCAAGCCCAATTCTCAGTTTTGATTTGTATTCTAAGTCCAGTATTGTATTGATTACAACACTTCTAGTAAAGAGACCATGGCTTTTACTTTGGTGTGTCCCCTAGAGTCTTGGTGAATTAATTTGTTTCTGAGATTAATTACAGAAGCTGCTTAAATGGAAAGTGGTCATAATATAAGATATTGCTTAAAATCCTCACATACCTGGGGCCCTGTTATTTGGTCACCTCAGTTATTTGAAACAGTGGGAAAGGGAGAGTGGGAATAAGCGTTTATATAATGTCTGCTATGTTCAAGTCATTGCACTAAATCCTTTACAGTTATCAGCTCATTCGCTTCTCACTGCAACCCTTGAGAGGTAGGCATCATTACTGACCTCATTAGAATTGAGGAAACTGAGGCATACTAATGTTAAATACCTTGAGCAGACTCACACTGCTAGTAAGTGTCTGAGATTGGATTTGAACTCAGATTTTCCTGACCCCAGCCTCAGTGTTCTGACTACTTCACCAACAAACCACCTAGCAGAAAGGAAGCAAAAAAGGTCTTTGAGCAGCTAAGTGTTTAAAAGTTCATGTACTAAATCTCATTTTATTTAAAGGAGAACTTTATAGCCCTTTTGACGTCAGCATTGTGCATATCTCTTATACTAACTAGGCAACACCTACACAAACTCACAAAGTTCAACAGTCTGGAACTATTCTGTGTGGAAGCAATTCAATTTAGAGAACATTTGTTAAATTCCTTTTATGTGCTGGGCACTGTACTTGAGGGAGGGTTATAGAGATGAAAATTGCCCTCAGGGTTAATGCATTGTCAATGCATTAATGTGTAATGTGAGGGGGAGTATGATCTGCACATAAATTTAACAAAATCTGTACAATGTTAGGGTGAAGCAGGCATGAAGTACTCTTGGAAAATTTTCTAACTATACCCTTGTGCTTGCACCTGAGGGCCCCACTGTGTCACAGCAAAGTAGTGGATGTGCATGATGATGATTGAATCATCAGGAAATGGTCAGGCGTTCAATATCTTCTATTTAACTAGGCAGGGGATTATGTGATATAATTTAGAAAGACTTACATAAAAATGGATGGAATTTTTAAAGCTTTGAAAGTACTCTTGAAGGTACTTAATTTTTACAGAAAATGTTCTTAGTGATATTTTCAACAATGCCTCCAGATAAAGAAGTATCACCCTGTTTCCATTTTAAATGGCACTTTGTATTATTGCTCCTTGAGGATTCCCAAACACTTCTTCTAGATTGAATTACAAACAAGCTTTCTCTTGTCCAGTTCACTCACATTTATTCTTCAAATATTAGTGAATTTGATAGAATGTCATAATACTAACCATTTAACTTTTTTCTCCTAGGGAGCCAAAAAAATTCACTTGGGTGAAGATTTGAAGAGTATTCTTATTGATGCTCCTGGGAAGTGTGTGCCTTATGCTGTCATTGAAGGTATGCCCATTTATGGATTGGGTATAGTGGGAGAGGGGGAAAGGGTGGAACAGGTGGAACTACATGGATAAGAGATGGCTTGGTTAGGGGCTGGGTTTGTTCTACAGGACCTCTGTTAAGATAAAGCTTAAGTAAGAAAGCCTGTCTCTATGGTCAGCACAGGTCCTCTTTCCTGCTGGGATAGACTCCCTCCTCATTTCTGCCATGTTGCAGCCTCATCTTCCTCAGGGTTTACCTTCCTCTCATCTCCTGGAAGCCTTCTCTGGTCCCCCTCTTCCCCCTTTCCTTAAGTTTAGGGGGTGCTGTGTTTTGGCCTTGGGAGCCCCCACATCCAGCATGTAGTTGGCATTGAATTGTGCTCAGCAAAAGAAATTTTTAATTTAATTTTCCATCATCTTAAGTGAAATTCATTTCATCTAAGTGAATCAAAGCTTGTAATTATTCAGAGATATGAGCCATTTTATTCTGTTTTTATTGATATTTTTTGTTTTTGTTACACCTTTTTCTAAATACATCCCTCCCTTCTCCTTACCCCAACAATCAAACCTTTTTAGCAGTGATAAAAAAGCAGTTCCACAAAACCAAAAACATATCAGCTATGCTTCCTGCACATGCAGTATTCTCCCCATTGTCCCCCCTCTTCTGCAAAGCAAGGAGAGAGGTTTATTTCTCAACTCTTCTCTGAAGTCAGATGTGGTCCTTAGAGCTACACAGGTTAATTCTTGTTTTTTGGGCCTTTCCATTTGCATTGTTGTAACTATTTTGTGTATATTGCTGACTTCACTTGGCAGCAAAAAGTCCTCTCAATCTTCTCTGTATTCTTCATATTTGTAATTTCTTACTGTGTAGTCACGTTCCACAATTTGTTGAGCCATTCCCCACTTGATGGATACCCACTTTATTTCTAGTTTTATTCCACACAGAAAGGATTGCTATAAATATTTTATTTTTCAGAATGTGGGCTTTCCCTTGTTTTTGCCTCTGTGGGTGTCTGCCCTAGATCAGAGGGTTTGGACTTTTGTTGCTTGTTACAGTAATTCCACATTGTCTTCAGAAGGATTTTTCCAGTTCACAGCTGCACCAGCAGTGAATCCAACACTTACTGTTTTCATCTTTTGACATCTTTGTCAATTTCCTGAGAGTAAGATGAAATTTTAATTTGTGTTTTGCTCTCATTAGTGATTTGGAACAGTCTTTCATCCAGCTGTTAATAGTTCATGGTTCACATCACATGTTTTAACAATGGATCTCCAGGGGATTGTCTTTTGGTAATTCTGTATTTTTGTTAATTCCCTCCATATCTTGGATATCAGATTCTTTTCAGAGAGAGTTGATGGGGAAATTGATTTTTTTTCATGCAAAATCTTCTGTAGGAAGTCAGTTTATAAGGAGTCTTTCTTCCCCTTCAGGAGCTGTGCGTTCTGTTAAGGAAACCCTTAACAGCCAGTTTGTGGAAAACTGCAAAGGAGTAATTCAGAGACTGACGCTTCAGGAGCACAAGATGGTGTGGAATAGGACAACCCATCTCTGGTATGTACCTTTTTTTAGTTACTTCAGAATTTTTTGGATGATCTCTTCTGCTGGGTCTTGAGTCATTACTTTTTTTATTAAATAGGGAAGCTTCAGGGAAAGAGAAGCAGTTAACTCCTCCAGTGGACTGGCAGTTTTTGTTGCCAAAGCCAGTGTTTCCTGGTTATTGCTCTGTAGGATGTGTTTACTGGTTGGCAAAACTTCTACCTCCCCAAGGGCCTAATCCTGTCTCCTTAAAGTCAGAAGCTCTAGCATTTTATTGTAGTTCCTTCTTTTAGGAGGTCTGTGACCATTTAACCTCTCTGACCCTGAGTTTCCTCATTTTTATCAAAAACAGTTAAGTTCCTGCCATTTGCCAATCAGTATACTAAGAACCACAGATACAAAAAAAAGCACAAAAATAGTTCATGCCCTCAAAGAACTTCTGTTCTAATGGAAGAGACAACATGTGTTTTGTGTAGGTGTATACAGAATAGGTCCAAGGTAATCTTAGGGGTCAGGGACCAGCCTGTGACGATCCTGGGAAAGGCTTCCTGCAGAGCATGATGGCTGAGCTCTGGAAGGTAGCCAGGGATTCTGACAGGATGGAGGCAAGGAAAGGGTCAGCCAGGGCAGACACAGGTACAAAGGGGGCTGGATGATAGAAGGCAAGATTGGCATGGGAAGAATATAGAAGACTGGAAAAATAGAAAGGGGCCCAAGTGGAAAGGGCTTTGGACACTAAACTTGAGCCAGCCAGTAATAAGGAACAATTAGAGTTTATTTAGTAGGGCTGGGTCAAATGTGATTAGACCTGGGCTTTAAGGAAATCTTGTTTTTAAAGGAGGAATCTCAGACAGTGAGCACATAAATGTGTGCTTGAGCATTGGAGGAAGGAGAGAATATGCAAAACAAAAGCCTCCAGAAGTTTACTTTTCAGGAGGGAGACAGTGTTTACATACCTATGTGTGTAGAAGATAAGGTATAAGAAGAGAAGGTTATAAGGTAGGCTTCCAGAGGAAGACAAAAGCATCCATTTTATAGGAACTCCTAGCATGAGAACTCCTTTTCATTGCAGCTGGTATACCTGTTAGGAAGTAATGATTTAGGGAGTTGCCTGAGGCACAGTATTGCCTGCTTAGCTTAAGACTCTTTAAGTAAGTTTGGGCAGCATGTCAGTGGAGACCCAGGCCTCTCCTCTAGGCCTCCTGGACACCAGAGGGGATCATGCGAATATTTCTCTAGTGCTTTAAAGCTTGAAGAAACACTTTCCTCATCGAAGCCCTATGAAGTAAGTAGAACAAGAGTAAGCATACTTAAATTCCCTACTTCATAGTTATGAGGGAAGTCTAGAAAGTATAAGGCCCAGTAGAAATAGGGAATCACGTCACTGGTTATTTTTCTTCTTTCCTTTTATCCTCAGACTCTTTTCCCTCTCCTCTTCCTTCTTCCTGCCCCTACTCTCAGATCTCTTTGACTAAATAGAATTGATACCATAGTAGAGAAGGACAAGAGAATTTAGATTTTTTTCCTGGTCTACAGTATATTTTGGATCAGGAAATCCTCCTTTCAATTTTTTTTCCCAGTAAAAAGTCCATGTAATTTAATCAAGTCTATAAACATTTATTAAGGGTCTGTTGTGTACATACCATTGTGCTCATCTTTGGGGGGGAGACAGTTTAGTTAAAAGAGGATCCCATCTTTTGGATTTTACAGTCTTGCAAATCATCCATTTAAATTAGTTATTCTTAGCATCGTCTCTTGTTCCCCTAAATTTTGTAAAATTATAGAATTAAATTGGTAATTTAACTATTTAATAGAGGGTTCGTTCCTTGTTTGCATCACAGAAGATATTTTCCCATTGGATTTTGGTGGATTAGAAAAAAAAAAACAAACCCAAACAGCTATGACAAAGAGAACAGGCACTAACTTGGGGCCTTTTACCGCCCCCCTCATTGGCTGAAAAAGTCCCACATAATTCAGTGTATGGTGACAGACTTCACAGATTCACCTGCGGACTTTCAGTGTTCTCCCCTTTGGATTGCTGAGGTTATCACTTAGGTTTGTGGTGTTTTCTGCCCTCTGTCTGACGTTCTTTTTCTCCTCTTCCAGGAATGACTGTGAAAAAATCATCCACCAGAGAACAAACACAGTGCCCTTTGACTTGGTGCCCCATGAAGAAGGCACAGGTGTGGCAGTCCGAGTCCTGAAGCCCCTGGACTCAGCTGACCTTGGCTTGGAAACCGTGTATGAGAAGTTCCACCCCACGATCCAGTCCTTTACTGATGTGATTGGTCACTACATCAGTGGGGAACGGCCCAAAGGCATCCAGGAGACGGAGGAGATGCTCAAGGTGGGGGCCACCATCACGGGCGTGGGAGAACTGGTGCTAGACAACAATTCCATCCGCCTGCAGCCCCCCAAACAGGGCCTCCAGTACTACCTGAGCAGCCAGGATTTTGACACCCTCCTGCAGAGGCAGGAGTCTAGTGTCAAGCTCTGGAAAATCCTGACCGTCATCTTCGGCTTTGCCACCTGCGCCACCCTCTTCTTCATCCTGCGGAGGCAGTACCTGCACCGGCGAGAGCAGCAGCGGATGAAGCAGATGCAGGAGGAGTTCCGGCTCCACGAGGCGCGGCTCCTGGGGGCAGCCAGCGCGGAAGAGAGGGAGACTTTAAAAAACGCCTGCGTTGTGTGTCTGAGCAACGTCAAGTCATGTGTCTTTCTGGAGTGCGGCCACGTCTGCTCCTGCAGCGAATGCTACCAGGCTTTGCCCGAGCCAAAGAAGTGCCCTATTTGTAGACAGGAGATCGTCCGGGTAGTTCCTTTGTACAACAGCTAACTGTTAGGGATTTGGAGTTTATAGAGGAAGCGGTTCTCCTCTTCAATGGATTTGACCAGTCCCTTAGAGAGAGAGTCTGGTGATGGCTGCTTGTAACCACCAGGCGACATCCAGGGGTGGGAGGGAGTAAGGGAAAAAACATCCTGATCTCTTAAATACAGCAGCAGAGATTGGACACTGAGCCCTGTGGGATTATGCTTTAAATCAAAAAGCAGGAGAGCCAAAGGGCCATCCATTGGATGGGTGTATGTAGCAAAGCCACTTGCACTTTTTCTGCCATTTTTCAGACATAGGAGTTCTGGTGTGTGCATGTATGAGTGTGTGTGTGTGTGTGTGTGAGAGAGAGGGGGGGGGGGAGAGGGAGAGAGAAAAGTCATCAGACCCTCTTAAATTCACAACCGGTTCACTTCCTCATTTATGTCTGAGATTTTTCCCTGCATAATTCCAAGTGTGTTATGTGATCCCCATTGGTTTAGGACACAGCTTGGGTTCAGTGACCCAGTTATCCCAGCAGGAGGAAAGGGAAAGCCAGATAGTGAGTGAGGGTTGGGTTTCTCAGAGCCACCTCAGGAAAAGCCTGGGGTCAGAACAGCAGCTGCCAGCTGGTATTAGGCCTATTTTCTTTTTTCTGCTCCACCACTTGCATATCGTTCAATGATTTTAAGCAAAATTGCTGGGAAATGATATGTTGATGAGGCTTTCCTTCCTCCTCATCCCTTTCATCCACCAGATAAGTGGGATGTGTTTGCACAGGCATGTGGAAAAGTAAGGAAGTGAAACTTGCTTGTCTTGTGCCTTAGGCATAATAGCAGTCTCCTGGAAGGAGACATGAGGTGAGAAACCTAAGCAATCTTACTGGTGATAGGGAGAGAAGGACTTGGATTTCTAAATTCCTCTTCAGCTTCGTTGTGTCCCCTTTTAGCAGCCTCTTCCTCAGCGCACCCACTGCCTTCCTGGCAGGAGCTGACGTTCAGATGGTGGCCACGTCCTCCTGAGAAGAGGACACCAGATCCCGGTCCTCAGGGTTTAAACCGAAGATCTTTCAGAGCCAGGGAATGATTAGGTGTTGCCCCTGTTTAAGGTGGGGATGGAAAGGTCTGAAGACATTTAGGAGATATCTGCATTAGCCTCTTGGCTCTGGGAAGCATCTTTCAGCAATAAGGAGGATAGTAGCACTAAATTCTTATTTGATCCCCCTTTCTCTAAAGTGAGACTGTCCCATGGGTCTGATATCATTACCTCTTCTAGTGTTGCTTTTCTCCTTTCCTTGGCTGCCTGAATTTTGTGAGCACCAGGCAAGGGTGGGGAAAATCCCCTTTCCCAGCATTTCCCAGCAAGCCAGTGGCCTTGTTCCTAGCCCACCTTGTCTCTTCCCCTGGTGTCCGGCTTCCTGGTCTCCCCCTGAGAACAGGAATGGCACACAACATGCCAGTACTATGCAGTGTCCCCTTTGGCTTACACACAGAGAAAACAAAGTAAATATTTTATGTTGAAACTGAATGTGAGTCCATTGCTTTGTGCAGATTTCCACCAGAGCTAATCTTGCTCCACTTCATAAACCTCAGAAATAAGAGTCACATTTAGGCTTATCTAGTCCAATTCCATTTTATAGATGAGGAAATAATAGCTAGCAATAGTTCTTTCAGGTTTGCAAAGCATTTCACAGCAATCACACCTTAAGAATTAGATGCCATTATTATCCCCATTGTATAGATGGGAAAACTTGAGGAGGATGCTAAGTGACTTAAAAATTTGAGCTCTAGCCTCTGTGCCAGCTTTCTGCTGAGATGCCAGAGGGCTGTGGTCCCACATGTAGAGCTGACATAATCCAGCTTGGAAGTCTAAATCTGGTCCCACACAATGAGAGTTGATGTCAAGCAAAAGCCCTGAAGCCCTGCCACATCCCCAGAGGTCTTCTGACCTGAGCAGTGAGGGTGAAGCTCTTTGGTCGCGTGTATATTTTTATGTTTTTTAAGTTTTATGGTTGAGAGGAAACAGCACCAAATTTGGAGTCAGAATCTGGATACGCATCCTGGCTGCTAATTTCTAACTTGGGGAAAGTCACTTCCTTCCCTTCTCTGGCCTTCAGTTTCTTCCTCTGTAAAATGAAAGGATTGGACTCATTTCTCAAAGAGTGTTTCAAGGTCACCTAGGGGTTCCCAAGATGCTTTGAGGGGCTTGGTGAGTTCCCGACTTCATAATGCTAACAATTTAATCCACATAAACAAAAGCTCCTTTGGGGGGGGGCGGGGAAGGATCTTCTATTTTTTAAGTGTAAAAAAGGGTCTTGAGACCAAAAAGTTGGAGAAGAGCTAGGCCAGATAATCCCAGAGATGCCTTCTGACACTAAATTCTACGCATGATAACTGGGGTTTTTAACCGGACCAGCCTTAACCATTCTGGTTAAATGGGAGTTTATTGCACCACGAAGTATAGATAGACCCAAATACGAGTGTCCCGGCTAATGTTCTTTGGCAGTAGCCCATGATTACTAGTACATAGCAACTTTTTATTCTCAATCAATACCCTTTGGCCATGTGGAATATTTTTAACTGTGGGGTGAGGTCACCCTCTTCCCCATTCTTAGATTGAATTGATTTTCTTGGAGCCCACAAATGAGACAAGGCGGCACAGTTGTACCAAAGGCATCAATGTTGGGGGTCTTTGTGGAAGCAGTGGATGGGGATTCCAAGATAAGGATTAGTTTGGTGGTGGGGAGGGAACTTTGGTAGATGAACTCACCTCAGGGGGAATCCCTTGAAGGGAAGGAAGGCTGGTCATTGCAGGACCCTACTGGCATAGCAGATGAAGCCTGGGAATCCTGGATTGGGCCACCCCATAATCTTGATTTCCTGTTCTAGTGTAGCCTGAACCCTTGTCTACCATAGATAGGAATTTTCATAACTCCCTCGGAGGTTGGCACTCTGCATGTACCCCCTGAATAAACTGACTTGGGTTTTGGAGTTTGCTCGCTATACTGCTGCTCCCCCTCTGCCAATTCAGACTCTGGATACCCTGACAGTACCACCCCCTTTTTCACCCCATATCATCCCCACTCTTCCTCTTGATCCTGGGGGGGGGGGTCTAGGGCAGGGTGAAGATGGGGAAGAGTATCTGAACGAGGGTCTGTAGGTGCTGACAGCCAACCAGTTAGTCTGACTAGAGCTGATGTGGATGAGGTGTTAGAGATGGGAGTGGGCGCTTAGGGAACTGGGGGGGGGGGCTTGAATATGGGGTGAGATATTTTAAGATCCTTGTTTTGGATAGCTTGGCTACTCTTGGAAATAAGATGTGGCTTCCCTCAGGCTATCTCCTCTGCAAGGTGTCAGGATTGCCTTTGCAGAAACCCAGAAGGGGAAAATTGCTTTTTCTTTCTAATTAGATGGCGTTAACATCCATTTTGAATGAAATAAATTTCCATGTATTCTGTGCTGAATTGCTCCCAGAAGTGCTCATTAGCCACTTCCCCTGCAGCTGCCTTTTTGTTCTAACTCCCAGGCCCAGGTTTTGCTCTGCAGCAGTTGGCCTGGGGAGGATGGCCCTTCCCTTCCTGAAGGTTACTGCCTGCTGCTGCTCATTAGCCCTTTGTCAGGCCCTTTCACTGGGCCGGGGGCTGTGGGCCCAAGGATTGAGATCATGGACTGCTTGAATCCAGAGTCTGAGACTTGGGTCATCCTGGCTAAATGGGGCATGACTTCATAGGCCCTGGTGAAGGAGCCGAGTTCCTTGGATCAGCTCTCTGACATTGAGTCAAAGCGGATTAGTGAGACCTGGGCCCAGAAGTGGAGGCTGTTGGGGGGCGGGTAGAGGAAGATCTGTAGTCCGGGGTCATAAAGATGAGAACGGAGAGGTCCGTGGCACCCGGCAGTTGGAATGAGGAGCCCCACAAGACAGGTCCTGGAGCCCTAAGGTGCTGGCTCCTTGGCAAAGTCAGGCCCTGTAGTCGTCCTCCAGGGAGCCTCCGCTAGCCACTGCCCTTGAGACTAATGTAGGCATCCTGTTTCTTGAGTCAGCCCCCCATGGGAGAGCTGCCCTGCAGGAGCTGTGGAAGTGACCCGTTGAGCTGATGTATAGAAATCAAGCTCCAAGTTATGGTGGAGTGTCAGTGTCAGGGTCCTGGGAGAAAACGCATCCGGCGCAGGACCAGAGAGCTGGATGTGGACCCTGGCAAATCTGAGTAATGAGAGCGAAAGCTAATTAGGGTTCCTTTGTGGCCTGCTCCTTTCCTGCCCACCTCAGTCCCATAAAAGTTACTGCTCATGTTTCCATAGTGCCTGAGGGTAACTGCCTAATATCAGTACGTCCATTTTACCAGCGAGGAAACACTCACAGAAGCTGTGACTTACCCAGGATCACCCGTATAAGTGTCAGCGCCCAGGAAACCGGAGGGGAAAAGAGACTCTGGCTCTGTTGGGAGCCTGCTGTGACCCCATCATCTCTTTGTCCTCCCACTTAGCAAACCCTCAGGTCAATGGGTCTGGGGTCCAGAGCCAGGAGTAGGGTACCCACCGTACCTGCCCCTTGCACCAGAGGCTCTGCTGTGCTCCTCCTCCTGGGGTGGGGGCAGGCTGGATTTGGGGCTGTTCTTTCTTCAGCTGCCTAACAGGAGGGAGACAGTGGAGAGGGTCAGAAGCTGGGCTCTAGTCCTGGGCATCTGGGTGACCTGGGCCTGCCATGCACAGAGCCCTCTGGAGGCCCAGGCAGTGCTTCAGGCAGATGATCTCAGTTTAGAGCTGTCATCTTAGTGTGGGGGGAAGCTCCCTGACTTGGCTAGTCACACAAAAGCAATTGGCAGCACCTGAACACAAGCCCAGACCTGGGGGTTCTCAGAGTGAGGGCCAGGAGCCTCAGGAGGGGCCCAGTCTGCAGGGTCAAAGCCATTTTCATTTGAGAATACTGCACAGCAGATGTTGGTACAGATAACCCAATAAGCAAGGGCGCTTGAGGCAGAGACCTTAATAATTCTGAAGAAAGGAGAGGGGTCCCGAGACTAAAACGTTTGAGAACTGCTGCTGGGCCTGGGCCTGGGTCTGGGCTCCGCCACTGCCCCATTAGATCACCTTTCTGGCCTTTTTTCTCATCTTTAAAGTGAGGGCCTTGCACTAAATTACTCTAACCATAAAGTGCTTCTCCTTCCATTGTAAAGCTCTTTTTAGTTCTGACATCCTGGGTTCTAAGGGCCCCCCCCGGCTCTGACCTCCCGGGTTCTAAGGGCCCCCCCCCGGCTCTGACCTCCCGGGTTCTAAGGGCCCCCCCCGGCTCTGACCTCCCGGGTTCTAAGGGCCCCCCCCGGCTCTGACCTCCCAGGTTCTAAGGGCCCCCCTGGCTCTGACATCCTGGGTTCTAAGGGCCCCCCTGGCTCTGACATCCTGGGTTCTAAGGTTCTCCCAGCTCTGACATCCTGGGTTCTAAGGGCCCTCCCAGCTCTGACATTCTCTGTTCTAAGACCCCTCCAGCTCTGACCTCCTGGGCTCTAAGACCCCTCTCATTCTATTCTAAGGGCCCTCCTAGTGATTACATATATTTTTGTTATAAGGTCCTTTTCTGCTCCAGTAGTCCATGAATCCCCAGGAGATTGCTGCAATGAGATGTTTGCATTTAGGGTTATCCTTCCTCCGTGTCAGCTCCTGTATCTTTGGGAGCATCATGATGCTGGTCTGGGCAAGACCCTTACAAGAGTCTTGAAAAACTCCCATTTCCATGTTCTATAAGCTGATATTTGTCATCTCCAGGAAGGGCTGGCCATGGGGTGGTCTGAGCCAGGGGCGTCTCTTCCCTTTTCTATTCAGATTATCAGCCCTTGCACTGCCCATGTGAAGTGGAGATGGCGGGTATGATTCCAGGAGACCTCACTGGGCTCACCTTGGAGAGGACTGGAGATTTCTCAGAGCAGAAGAACGCTGCTGGAAAAAATTTCGTTTTAAGTTCTAGATGAGTTCCTGCCTAATCCTAGGGACAAGACTTGGGCTGTCAATCAAATTCAGCATCTCTCTAAGCAGAGAAATAAAAAAGAACAGTAATCTAGGAGCTAGACAATATGGAGGCTTGTCTTGACTTGGCTAACTCCTTGTGTGATCTTTAGCAAGTCATTTCTTTCTGGTCTGTTTTCTCATCTGCAAAAATGAAAAGATTGGGATAAATTATCTAATATTTTATGTTCTAATGTCCCATCCAGGGGCTGCTAATGCTATAATGGGTAGAACACTGGTCTTAGAATTAGGAGGAACTGAGTTCAAATTTGACATCAACCACTAGCTGTGATCCCGGTCAAGTCACTTAACCTCAATTGCCTTAAAAGAGTCGAGAACATTATGCAATGCAATATATACTCTCATAATTAGTTGATATGTGAGGTTTTCATTCCCTCCCCTTCCAGCTCTCACATTCTGTTCTCTAAGGTCTATTTCAACTTTGATATTTTCTTTTCTAAGGACTCCTCCAGCCTCGACATTCTTTGTTCTAAGGTCCCTTCCAATTTTAGCATTTCTGTTCTAAGATCTCATCTAGCCTCCAGCATTCTTTGCTCTAAGGTCCCTTCCAATTTTAGCATTTTCTGTTCTAAGGGCTCATCTTGTTCTAGCATTCTGTGTTCTAAGGAACTTTTCACTATGACATTTTATGATCTAAGGCCCATTCTAGCCTTGCTGGCTCTTTAAAACTCTGACACTTTTTTTTTGTCCCTTTTCCAACCTTAGTAGTTTTTAATCGAAAGATCTTCAGCTTTGACATTCGGTGCTTTAAAATTCTGTGATTTTTGAGAACATCCCTCTGTTCAAGAGAGACCACTCTCCTGGCATTCTCCCCTGGGAGAGACTACCGAGTACCTTAGGACCTCTAGGATGAGAAAAAAGAGAAAAAGATTGGAGCTTTTCTCAGGCTGCCTTGCCTTCCTTACACTGGCCATGAGGTGGCAATGCTGCCTCAAGGTTGGCAACTCAAGCAGGCACTGGCTCCACCATCTGATTATCTATCTGACTCCGTTGTGCTTTGCTTTAGGATACACTTAAGGGAGGACAGAAAGGGTGCACCTCTTCCCTATCCTTACACACACACACACACACTCTCTCTCTCTCTCTCTCTCTCTCTCTCTCTCTCTCTCTCTCTCTC
>JAJPUD010001337.1:184737-213721 GCA_023553655.1 Myrmecobius fasciatus
TCTCTCTCTCTCTCTCTCTCTCTCTCTCTCTCTCTCTCTCTCTCTCTTTCTCCCCCAACCACTGACCAAAGGTGAGAGGTAAAGAGGAGAATAATAAAAATAGCAATAATATCACAATTATATGATGCTAGAGGTTTTCAACCTGCTTTAACACATAAATTATAAATAAACCAAATAAAGCATTTACACAAATCTTGTTAGATGCATGCTGTGGTTGGTTAACATCCACATTGGAGAGATGAGAAAACAGACTCAGAACCTGTGACCTGTTCAGAATCAGGCAGCTTCGAAGGCAGAATCTGAACCCAAGTTCAAAAGGGAGTCCCAGCTCCTAAATTCAAATCTCCACTCTGCCACCTGTGTAATCTTGGGTAAAGAAAGCACTTAACTTTGAGCCCAGGTTTCCTCAGAGGTAAAAAATGAAGAGTTTGAACTAGGTGGTCCCTGAGGTCTGGTCTAACTGATTCCAAGCCCTGCTTCAGGAATAAGAATGGACTGGGAAGACAAGATGTTTCAGTTCTTTATTCATTTGACCCTAAGATCCTCTTGGGGCCTGATACACTAAAGGGCTTGTGTAGAGATGTGAAGGTTTTGAAAAGGAAAAAAAAACCCACGATGGAATTAAGACTAAATAAAGATTGATTTCGAAAGCTCTCGTAGGTCAGAGAATTGCAAAGGGTCTTAGAGATCACCTCTCAACAGCATTCCTAATTAGTGGCCATCCACCTTGAGATCCCCAATGAATAACTGGCTGTGTCTTCAGAGGCAGCTCATCCCCCCTTGGGCCACTTTAGTTTGGAAATCCTCTTGAAAACCCAAGAAATCTATTTTCCTAAGGTTTCTATTCACTGCTTTTAGTTCTTTGAGAGGGGGAAAGAGGGAGCAAGACAAGTACAAGAGAGATTCTACATGGTAGCCCTTCTGACCCTTGAAGACAAGGGTCTTGTTCCCCTTCGTCTTCTCTAAGCTAACCATCTTCAGTTCGATCCGTCCTCATACAATCTGCTCTTATGTCTCCATCCTCAATGATCACCTT
Source organism: Myrmecobius fasciatus (assembly GCA_023553655.1). Taxonomy (NCBI): domain Eukaryota; kingdom Metazoa; phylum Chordata; class Mammalia; order Dasyuromorphia; family Myrmecobiidae; genus Myrmecobius; species Myrmecobius fasciatus. The sequence continues at coordinate 185,774 of JAJPUD010001337.1, forward strand.
CCCTGAATCCATTCTCTGGGTGAACAGTTATTCCTTGGGGTATTTTCCAGCCCACACTATGGCCAAATAGAATCATTCGTTAGTTTCTTTTGGTCTAGGTTCTCCTTAGTTCCCTAGCGTGTTGGGTCTGTACATTGGTCTCAGGCAAATTCTCCAACCTCTTTTTATTTACGTTGACCTGAGCAGTAGCAAAGACAGCCACGAAGTTCAGCTCCTGTGGAGCTCAGAAACCCTAATTAGTGAGGGAGAAGTCACATTTCCTAGACTTAACATACCCTCTCCTGTCTTCATGCCTTTGTCTGAGCTGTCCCCTTGCTTGAAAGTCATTGGATGTTCACTTCTTCCTTTTAGGAAGTTTGGCTTCCTTCCAAATCTAGCTCAAGCTTCTCATCATCAACGATCACCCTTCTCTTTAATGAGGTTACCTTTATAATTGCTACTGATCCTGGTAGCTGTTAATGTTCTCTCTCCCCTGAAATTCAGTTGTTTTTACTCATTAGTTTACTTCTCTGTTGTTTCTCCCTAGAACAATGTAAATACCTGTAGGGGAGGGACTGTTTCATTTTGATCTTAATAATACTACTCATACCATTTAGCATGTAGAGAGTATTTTTAAGTTTGCACAACTCTTTACACATATCTCATTTGATTGTCACAGCAACCCTGGGAAGTGGGTGCTATTATCATCCCCATTTTGTGGTTGAGGAAGACACTTGTTAAGTGACTTGTCCAGGGTCATACAGCTGGTAAGTATCCGAGGCAAAATTTGAATTCTTTTTTTTTTTTTTTTTTTTTTTGATTCCGAGTCTGGTCTCCTATCTGCTATATGCTTAGCTGCTGAATAAATGTTTACTGAATTGGATGACAGATGATGATAATGTACATTGTATGACAAGTGCATGAGAGGTGCCAAAAAAAGTACTGGGTGAGGTTTAGGAGAAAAGACAATTACTGATAGAAGGGTGGTGTTGATCAGGGAAGGCTTCCTGGAGGAGATAGCAATGGAGTAGGTCTTTAAAGGATGGATAGGATTCATCAGGTGAAGATGGGGAAGCATGGAGGTGCAAGAATGTATGATCCATTTAGGAAATAAAAATATAGATTAGTATTCTCTAACCCAACTGTGGTTTATAAGTCTAGAAGGCATGGAGGATGGAAAGCTAGGTTGTCACTATGCTGAGAGGACGCTTGAATGACTGGTATAGCACTTCTTTTTATTTAATTTTTTAAAGTTATACATGTATATTCATTTTAAAAAAACACATTTCCTTATGAATCATGTTGAGAGAAAAAAATCAGAACAAAAGGGAAAAACCACAAGAGAAAAAAAAAAAACAGAAGAAAAAGGAAAAAAAAAAGTGAACATAAAATGTGTTAATTTACATTTAGTCTCCGTGATATAGCACTTCTTGCTTTGCAATTTCTCTCTGTTATGTACAATGGCAGCTGGGTAGTGTAATAGAGTCAGAAAGACCTGAGTTTAAATTCAGTCTCATGCACTTACTAGCTGTATGATCCTGGACAAGTCACTGGACATTTATCCACCTCAATTTTCTCATCTATAACAAAGAGACTAAGAATACCCACCTCCTAGAGTTGTTGTGAAGATCAAATGAGAAAAAAAAATTGTAAAGTGCTTAGCATGGTGCCTGGCACATAGTAAGTGCTATGTAAATGTTAGCTATTATTACTTAACCTCTGCTTGCCTCAGTTTCCCCACCTGTAAAATGGGAATAATAATAGCACCTGTCTCCTCAGATTGTTGTGAGAATCAGATCAAATAAAATTTGTGAAGTGCTTAGCACATCATAGGAGCTTAATAAATGCATATCCCCTTCCAATTGGAAAACACGAGAACTGAGGCAAATGAGTATGGCTTTCCTAGGGGCCAGGGCTGTGAGATCTTATTAACTAATCCACACCTACAAATCCTAGACCAGAAAAAAGAGATAAGGCTCAGAAACGGTCATTAGCTCTGTAGGTTCCATCCCTCCAGACAGCTCCAGGCAGTTACTCTGGGCTGCCCTTTGGTGTTAAATGGCCCATATAAAAGTGAGGGTAAAAGAAAAAGGGTGAGGGTATCTTACTGTGCCAAGCTCAATGATGGTATTGAAGGACCAGTCTCCAGACAAATCACTCTTTCTCCATTACATAAGCAAAAGAATTTGAATTCTGCCATGGAAAAAATAGGGTACAATCTGGAGATTTTTGAACAGAGGAGAGATATGACCCTAATCTGCACAGAAAAGAATAATTTGGGCGCATTATATGGGAAAGATTGGAGGGAGGAGAGGATGGAACTGACCCTTTAGGAGACTATTGTAATGATCTGAGCAAGTCAGAATGAGGGGCTGGACTTAGGTTAGACAAAGGTCTAGAGAGGGATACAAAAAATGTTTCAGAGGTAGAATTGACAGGATTTGGTGACTGAACTGGTGTGAAAAACGAGAAAATAGTCAAAGATAAAGTCTAGATTGTGAACACAAGACAATGGGAAAATGGGGGTAGCAGAGAGTGAAAGCCAGAAGGTTTGGGGAGAAAGGTAATAAAGTTGGTTTTGCAGTCACTTCAGAATTGGAAGAGCCCCCAGTGATCATAGAATCCAATCTCCTTACATTACAGATGTGGAAACAGGCTTTGAGAGGTAGGTGACCTGTCGAGAGTCATAGAACATCAGTATCTGGGGTGGATCTGAACCAGGACTTCCTGACTCTGTGCCCACCATTCACTCACCACATTAAGATAGTTCTTGCTGAATCTGAGGTGCCAGTGGAACATGCAAGTAGGGAGATCCTGAAGGACATTGGAAAGACCTGTCTGATGCTCAGAAGGGAGCATCAGATTTATTATAAATCAGATTTATTAATTGATTAATCACTTACATAATGCGGAAGTTGAGGCTATGGGATTGAAGGAGAATGCTAAGGGAGAGACTGTGGAGAAAGATGAAATTAGGGACAAAGACGGCCCCGTGGGGAAAGAAGGTGAAGAAGGCATATTTGGAGGGATAGGAGGAGAACCAGGGGAGGCAGTGGTTTTGGAGTTGAGGAGGAATGTCCATTAGGAAGTTGAGGTCAGCGTGTAAGGTAGGTAGGATATGAGAACATTTTGTCTCACCCTGGCCTGTCTTTCAGACTTCTATTTTCTCATCTCTCCTTTCTTTCTCTTTCCTCTCCATCCCCTAGCTCTTAGACTTCCCTCAGTTGCTCTCTCTCCCCTGTGCCCCTTGCCTTTGTTTTGTGGGGTTGGCTCAGTTCTTTCTGCTCGAGTCCTTTTGTTTCTGTGTGCCTCCCTCCATCTTTCTGTCTGCCTCTCCTCCATTGCTCTCGACTCTTTCTCCCTCATTATCCCCATTCTCTTTGTGCTCCTCTCTGCTGGATGTCTCCCCCTTCACTCTAAGAAACCATCTCCCCTCAAAGCACTTTGCCAGTGAGTCATTCAGGTCCTAAATAAAAAAGCCCAGACTCTCCTCCCCAACTCTTGTGACTCAGATCAGAATTCTGAGAACCGGCGTGGAAGGGTCCCAAAACAACCTTTTTTGGACTTAGGAACCAGCTTCCCTATGACACATGAATGAAATAAACCCCCTTGTCTCATAGGCTGAGGTGACTTTTGAAAATGAGTTTATAAGCATAAATGGAAGCATTTTGAGGCATCAGTTTATCTGAAAATGATCTGGGGGTTTTAGTGGACTACAAGCTCAGCATGAATCAGCAGTGTGATGGGTAGCCTCGAAAGCTAACATGACATTGGAGTGCTCTAAGAGACAGAGCTTCGAGAAATGAAGAGGTGAGACTCCCACTGTTCTTTGTCCTGATCAGGCCATATTTGAAGAACTGTGTTCAGTGATATCGATAAGCTCAGAGCCTGGCACATAGTAGGCACTTTATGGATGCTTATCAATTGATTGATTGATAAACTGGACAGCATCTAAAGGAAGGCAACCAGGGTGTGAAAGAGACTTGAATTCATGTTATATGAGGACTGGCTGAAGGAAACGAGGAGGTTTAGCTTGGAGAAGAAAAAATGGGGATAGAGTTGAGGAGGGAGATGAAAGCAGTGTTCGAGGATTTGAAGGGCTGCTCTAGAAAGAGGAATTAGTCTTATTCTATAACTATAGTGGGTAGAGTTCTGGGCCTGGAATCAGCAAGATCTAAGTCAGAAAATTTGAACTCAGATACTAACTAGCTGTGTGACTATGAGCAAGTCACTCTCTTGTCTCAGTTTTCTCATCTCTAAAATGGGAATAATAATAAGGTTATTGCTAACTCCAGGGGTTGATGGAAAGATCAAATGAAATAGTGCCAGGCACAAAGAAAAATGTTTATCTAGCTTCTGAGGGCATTGGGAGCTGTGAGGGGGGGTATGGTAAGGGTAAAAAGCCCAACGGTGGCCTGGAAGGGACTAGGAGGTTGTGGAACATGAAAGGCCTGTGGGTGAAGGTTGTGAAGAGGCAAGTTGATCTTGATATCAGGAAAAACTTCCTCCTGGTTAAAGCTATCCTAAAATGGAATAGGCTACTTTTGGTGGCCTTCCTTATTGGAAGTCTATAACTAGAGTCTTTTCTGGGTGTGAGAATGAATAGCTTCTGAGGAGTCAGCCAATTTTGAAATTCTGTGAGTCTGTGACCTAAAAAGACCCAGGACGTTTTGGGGTGGCTCCTTCACCCCCACCAGCCAGCAGTCAGCATGACCTTCCAGAAGCCACGTGCCCACTCTGACCCCTTCCCCCATTATTCCTGCTGGCCCTGGGGTCTAGGCTGCATTCTGTAGCACACACTTCTTCATCACTGAAGATTTCTTTTCCACCTTGAGACCCCCAAGCCAGCAGTGATTTGTGACACTTACCCCCAAACTTGCCGGGCCTGCTCTTTTCTGGAGAGGTTGTCTTGTCTCCAAGCTGATTGCATCTCACCCCACATCTGACCCTGCATCTTACCCAAATCCTTGTTCTCTGCTGCCTTTACTTAATGAATATTTTCTGAGTCACATCTCCCCAGCCTCTCTGCCGTTCTCCCCAGCTGCCTGTCCTCTTGCCAGTCTTTTCCAAGGAGAAGATTTCTTCTCTAAAGGTGCTGGGAGATTGACTATCAGGGCTGTGTCCTGGGTGGCTAGCTCTAATTACCGGGAGCTGAGAGTTCAGATGAGAAAAGAATTATACTAAGAACCCATTCAGTTGTCCACAGATGGCTAGGGAGGTATTTTGTGGTGCTTTTGTTTTAAAACTAGCTCTTTAGCCCATCCCCTCACCTTAGAGTTTATGAGGTTTTTTCCCGACCCTAAAGGGGCTAATTTGGCAGTCAAAAATTAATTCTGGCTGACAGTCCATCTCCTGCTTCCATATTTTTGCAAAGCTGTTCCCCATGCCTGTAAGACATTCCCTTCTGACCTCCACAGAATCTCAGCTTCCTTCAATACTCAGCAATGGTATCATCTCCTACTTTAGGGCCTGCTCCCCTTCACTCCTAAAGGAGCTCCTACCTCTCCCCAAATCACCATATATATATATAATATTTGTATATATATATATATAATGCACATATTTTGTATGTCATATATATTGTTTGTAATTTCCTTGAGAGCAGGAACTGGCTAATTTTAATCTAATGTAGCCCTGATACTAATGGTATCTAAAGATTTTCCCATGTATTAAGGTCCCTCCCAACTCTAATATTCTGTATTCTAAGGCTCCTCCCTTTTCTGACATCCTGTGTTCTAAGAGCCCTCCCAGTTCTAACATTCTATGCTGTACAACCAACAGCATTTAAGTGCCTACTATGTTCCAGGTACCATCTTGGATTTGGGGATACAATTACACTAAATGAAGACTCTATCTGCATGAAGGTCTTTCTAGGGTCCTTTCTCCCCTGACACTGAAGTTGACACAGAGAGGGCTGGGCAGACTGCTGAAGCAAAGGTTAGAGGGGTTTCTCTGGGCCTTAGTACCTTTATAAAATGAGAGTCTTAAACAAGATGAGTTCTAACGATCTAAGATTTTAAGTTCAAACAGAATGTGGCCAATTCATCTGCTTGGTTTTTTTTTTTTTTAATGGGGGAATGGGGAATGGGGATGGCAGGGGCTACTTGCAAGCTGGGCCCAGCCCAGTGTGTGGGAAGCTGCTGGGCATTCAATGCCTTTGAAGGAAAGCAGCTTTCCTTGATTCTGTCTGGCTCTCATCCTGTAGCTACCCCAGGCTGGCAACCACTTAGCCGTGATCTGGCCTCCTGGGAACAGGCAGCTGGCCTTTAAGGGAGTCCGTTCTGGAGTTCCGAAGAACGGGTGCCCACAGCTCTGGTTCCCCACTGACTGGCCCAGAATCAGAGCCAGGCTTTGGTTTTTAAAAGATGTGCCTGGAATTCTGAGCTGATCAAAGGCCTTTTTTGGCTTGAGCCTGGGATTTCAGATGTCTCCAACGTCCTCCAAATCTTTGACATTTATTCCTGGACACATCTCTTCCTTTCTCCATAGACCACATCTTGGTTTCTCCATCTGTAAAATTGAAAGAACAGAGAGAGATAAAGAGGGCACTGCCAAGGAGAACTGGGTGATGGTGAAGGCCTAGAAGGAAATGATAACTGGAATTATCCTAAATTTTAGAACTGAAGAGATCTGAGAGAACATTGGATCCAACCACTTCCTTTTAAAGACCATGGGATCAGAAATGCAAATTAAAACAACTCTGAGGTACCACCTCACACCTCTTAGATTAGCTAAGATGACAGGAAAAGACAATGATAAATGTTGGATGGGATGTGGGAAAACTGGGACACTAATGCATTGTTGGTGGAGTTGTGAATGGATCCACCCATTCTGGAGAGCGATTTTGGAACTACATCCAAAGGGCTATCAAAGTGTGCACATACCTTTGACCGGCAGTAACACTACTGGGGTTGTATCCTAAGGAAATCATAAAGGAGAGAAAAGAAATCATGTGCAAAAAATGTTTGTAGCAGCTCTTTTTGTAGAAGTAGAGAACTGGAAAACGAGTGGATGCCCATCAGTTGGAGAATGGTTGAACAAGCTGTGGTATATGGAAGTAATGGAATATTAGTAGTCTATAAAAATGATGAACAAGCTAATTATAGAAAGGCCTGGAAAGATTTACATGAACTGATGCTGAACGAAACAAGCAGAACCAGGAATACAGTGTACACAGTAACAGTAAGAGTATGTGATGATCAGCTATGAAAGGCTTGGCTCTTCTCAGTGGCTCAGTGATCCAAAGCAATCCCAATAGACTTTGGACAGAAAATGCTATCTGCATCCAGATAAAGAACTAAGGAGATTAAATGTAAATCAACACATGCTATATTCACTTCTTTTTTCTGTTTCTTTCCCCCCTCTCCCATGATTTTTCCCTTTTGTTCTGATTTTTCTCTCCCAACATGATTCATAAAGCAACAGGTACTAAAGAAAAAATAAAAATAAAGATAATAGGATCCCAAAGCATCATGGCTCTATTCTCAGAGGCCGTCAAGTCCAAACCCTACACTTAACACATGAGGAAACTGAGGCTCAGATCTCAGAGTAACTATCTAAGGTAGATTTTGAACCCAGGTTCTTTGACTATTGGTAGCTCTTCTTCCAGCATACCATGCTGTCTCTGCCTAATAGCAAGCATTTGCTATGTGTTGATGATGTGCCCGAGACTGCAGTCCCCATTCAGAATAAAAAATAGACCCAGCTCTCAAAGGGTTATATTTTGTGGGGACTGGGGTGTAGGGGTGGAGATAAGTTCACATGTGCAAACATGGCAGCAAGATAGTGCCATAGTGCATAGAGCACTGGGTCTGGAGTCGGCAGACTCATCTTCCTGGGTTCAAATCTGGCCTCAGACATTTACTTGCTGTGTGACTCTGGTCAAATCACTTAACTCTGTTTGCCTCAGTTTCCTCATTTATAAAATGAGCAAGTGAAGGAAATGGCAAACCACTCAGTATCTTTACTGAGAAAATTCCAAATGGGATCATGGAGAGTTGGACACAAATGACAAGAACAACAAAATATACAACACAAATATTAAGTCACTGCACAGTGTTCTGAAGGTTGGAACAACAGAGACCAGGCTGGCTGGATTGTAACTTGTGAAGAACAATAAGAAATTGGAATTGGGTGAGGAGGCTGGCGCCAGATTTCTTTTTAATCTGTGAGCAATCAGAGTCACACAGCTAGTTAAGTGTCAAATGTCTGAGCTCAAGTCCTCCTGGCTCCAGGGCTGGTGCTCTATCCACTGTGCTACCTACCTGCCTCCCATTGAAGTCTTTAAGAATCAAACAAAGGTCAAGTATTGGGTCAGATATGGGACAAGTATATAGTGCCATTCGAGGTCTAGGTTGGCCATGTTGGATGGAGTTCATTTCCAGGGGGCTTGTCCACAGTGACTAATGAAATAGCCTGCTCAAAGAGGAAATCAAATCGGTGATGGAGAGAATACCAACCCCTAGAACTCTATGGCTTTTCAGAAATTAAAGTAGTATTCTAAAAGATCCAGGGGAAACCTCTACCATGTTGGATAACTTTTTTATGGGCAATTCATGGAAAACTTCATTGGACCAGAATGGGGCTGGCTTATGACACAAGGAGTGTAGTGCTGAACTTGGGACCAGAAAGACCTGAATTCAAATCCTGAACTCTTACTGTGTCACCCTAAAAGAGTCATTTAATCCTTCTTTCTCAGTCTCTTCATCTGTAAAATGGGGACAATAATTGAACATAGCTCACGAGGTTGTTGTGAAGATTCAATAAAACAAAACATACATGAAGTATTTTGTAGAACTTAAATCAACATCAAGTGTCTATTACTATGGCTATTAGCTATTATTTATACTCGGGGAGGGAGAGCCCAAATCAATGAACAATCATTTATTAAGCATTTATTAAGTAGTTGTTATATGCCAAGCACTGTGCTAGGCATTGGGGATACAAAGATAAAATTAAACAGTTCCTATCCTCCAGGAACTTAAGGTGCATCAGAAGGGGTGTGTGTGTGTGTGTGTGTGTGTTTATATACATATATATTTATACACATACACATAAACTCAAGACAATGTAATTGTATCATTATTATTATTATTTGTAGAGATGGTGATGGGAAGCAAAGCACTAGCACCTGGAGGGATAGCCGGGGATAGTCTCACATAAAAGGTATTATTTCACATAAACTTTTTTTTTTTTTTTTTTGCTTTTTGGTGAGGCAATTGGGGTCAAGTAACTTGCCCAGGGTCACACAGCTAGGGAATGTTAAGTGTCTGAGACCAGATTTGAACTCAGGTCCTCCTGACTTCAGGGCTGGTGCTCTAATCACTGCACCACCTAGCTGCTCCTCACATAAACTTTTAAAGATTCAAATATAGGAATTATGAGAGGTAGAGATGAAGAAGATTCTCACCTCAGGCAAGAGGGACAGCTCATACAAGGAATAGAAACGCACATAAAGGGCTGAGTTCAGGTAACAGAATGGAGTACGGATTATAAGTAAGGTTGGAGTCAAACTGTGCAGGGCTTTAATGAAACATGAGAATTTGTATTTGATCCCAAAAGTAATAGGGAACTAGTGAATATTATCAAGGAGGGGAATAACACAGTTGAGATTATGGATCCATGGTAATATTGAATTATGTATGATGATGATAATAAAATGACAACTTGCACATTACTTCAAGCTTTCCAAAGCACTTTGCATACATAGTCTCATTTAATTTTTACCATTCCATTGGTAAATAATATGGATTTTTATGGGGGGGGGAGGAAATTCTAGACAGCTCTGTGATTTCCTTGGTTCAGAGAACTTCCAGTGAGTAAACTCTCTACGTAAACTCTCTCCACCATTTTACACGTTGGACAGCTCCTTTATGATTCTTCCTCTTGAGGAGTTATCTGGGGACCTGAGAAGTTTAGAGACTTGCCTAGGATCTCAAACTCAGTCTATGTCAGAGGGAGGAGGTTAACCCAGGTTTCTTTTGGCTTCCAGCCCCAATCCATTATACCATACTGAGAGTTTCTGAGGAAGATCAAGCACCTCCTTGCAATCTTCAGTCAACCTTTGATGGCTTCTGCAAAAGAGCAGAGTTGGATGGGTCTTGTATGATTGAACATTTCTCTTTTTTTATTAAAAGCTTTTTATTTACAAAACATATGAGTGATTTTTCTACATGGACCTTTGCAAAAACTGTTTTTTCCCAAGCTTTTCCCCTCCTTCCCCCCACACCCCACCCCTAGATGACAAGTAATCTAATACATGCTAAATATGTTAAATTATATGACAAATCCAATATATGTATACATATCTATACAGTTATCTTACTGCACAAGAAACATCAGATCTAGAAAGAGAAGAAGAAAAAAACAACCTAAGAAGGAAAACAAAATGCATGGAAATATTCAGAGAAAGTGTTAAAATGCTGTGTTGTGGTTCACACTCAGTTCCCACAGGCTTCTCTCTGGATGTATATGACTATCTTCATCGCTGAACAATAGGAACTGGTTTGAATCACATCATTGTTGAAGAGAACCATGTCCATCAGAATTGATCATCATATAGTCTTGTTGCTGTGCATAATGTTCTCCTGGTTCTGCTTATTTCACTCAGCCATCAGTTCATGCAAGTCTCTCCAGGCCTCTCTGAAAACTTCCTGTTGATTGTTTCTTACAGAACAATAATATTCCATAACATTCATATACCATAATTTATTCAGCCATTCTCCAATTGAAGGGCATCCATTCAATTTCCAGTTTCTTGCCACTACAAAAAGGGCTGCCACAAACATTTTTGCACATGTGGGTCCCTTTCCCTCCTTTAAAATCTCTTTGGGATATAGGCCCAGTAGAAACACTGCTGGGTCAAATGGTATGCTCAGTTTGATAACTTTTTGAACATAGTTCCAAATTGCTCTCCAGAATGGTTGGATCCGTTCACAGTTCCACCAACAATGTATCAGTGTCCCAGTTTTCCCACATCCCCTCCAACAACTATCATTATCATTTCCTGTCATTTTAGCCAATCTGACAGGTGTGTAGTGGTATCTCAGAGTTGTCTTAATTTGCATTTCTCTGATCAATAGTGACTTGGAGCACCTTTTCATGTGACCAGAAATAGTTTCAATTTCTTCATCTGAAAATTGTCTGTTCATATCTTTTGACCATTTATCAATTGGAGAATGGCTTGAATTCTTACATATTTGAGTCAATTCTCTATATATTTTAGAAATGAAGCCTTTATCAGAACCTTTGGATGTAAAAATATTTTCCCAGTTTACTGCTCCCCTTGTCTGCATTCATTTTATTTGTACAAAACCTTTTTAACTTGATATAGTCGAACTTATCTATTTTGTGATTAATGATGACCTCTAGTTCTTCTTTGGTCACAAATTCCTTCCCCCTCCACAGATGTGAGAGGTAAACTATCCTACATTGTTCTAATTTGTTTATAATATCATTCTTTATGCCTAGATCATGAATCCATTTTGACCTTATCTTGGTATATGGTGTTAGGTGTGGGTCAATGCCTAATTTCTTCCATACTAGTTTCCAATTATCCCAGCAGTTTTTGTCAAATAGTGAGTTTTTATCCCAAAAACTGAGGTCTTTGGGTTTATCAAACACTAGATTACTATTATCATTGAGTATTTTGTCCTGTGAACCTAATCTATTCCACTGACCCACTACTCTATTTCTTAGCCAGTACCAAATGGTTTTGGTGACCACTGCTTTAGAATATAGTTTTAGATCTGTTACAGCTAGGCCACCCTCATTTGCATTTTTTTTCATTAATTCCCTTGAAATTCTTGACCTTTTGTTTTTCCAGATGAATTTTGTTGTTATTTTTTCTAGGTCAGTTAAATATTATCTTGGGAGTTTGATTGGTATAGCACTAAATAAACAGATTAGTTTAGGTAGTTTTGCCATCTTTATTATATTCGCTCGACCTATCCAAGAGTGATTGAACATTTCTCAAACTCATCTGTCTCAGGATCCCTTTAGAGTCTTAAAAATTATTGGGGACCCTGCCTCCCAAAAAACTTTTTGTTTGTGAGGGTTGTATCTATTGATATTTACTCTATTTGAAATTACTTTTATTTGAAAGTACTTTTGTGAAAATCATCTTGACCTCAAGGACCCCTGAAAAGGTTTTAGAAGCACCTCTCCCAAGAATCTCTGGATCATGCTTTGAGAACCATTGAACTAATCTAACCATCTGCCTGAATGCAGGTAATCACTCTATTACATCCCTAAGAAGTGGTCATCCAACTCCTATGCAGACACATCCAGCATCTGAGAGCTCATAATCTCACTTTACAAATGCTGTGTTTTTGAATTACTGAATTCTCTCTACCCTTTTCTGTATTGAGCTTGAGTATGAAACCAGTGCATAAGTTCTCTGGATCCCAGCTGACCTGAGGGTGAAGACTGTGACTCCTATGGAGCAAACTAGATGAACCAATGGATAAAGTGCTGGTCCTGAGTTCAGATCCTGCCTCCAATACTTACTAGCTCTGTAACCCCCTTCTTTCAGTCTCATCTGTATATATAATTGCAGGGTTATAATTTCATAGAGTTGTGATATATAGTTATACACACATGTGTGCATATGTATGTATAGACACATATATGTATATACACACAGATATACATATAAATAAGTAGACATACATATACACTCACACACCCACCCCAAACTTTAAAAGCTAGCTTAGACAAAGATTGTACACTGGACCAATGAGTTAAAAGACAGCTTCCAAGTCAAGAAGCATGCATATTCAATACCTACTACGTGCCAGATGGAGGCACTGAAGTGGCTCAGTAGTGTGGATATTCTGTGTCCTAAGCCTCCTTCTAGTTCTGATATTCCTTTCCAATTTTGACATTCCATGTTTCTAGTTCTGACATTCTAAGTTCTAAGATCTCTTCCAGCTGATATTCCATATTCCGAGGGCCAACTCTGACATCTTTTTTTCTTAAGGTCTCTCATAGGTCTACTATTCCATGATGGACTGGAAGTAATGCAGCTTTCCAGTCTTCCTTGATCCCCTAGCAGTGTGAATTGGCCCAGGACAGCCCTGTGATGCTCTGGGAGGCTTGGCTTACTGTAGGGCAGGTCCCTTCACACGGTCCAAATCTTGCTAGGGAGTCTGAACACCTCAGAGCCAAAGTGAGAAGCAGCAGGGCTGGTTTCCCCCTCATTCTGGGTGCCTCTCTCCGAGGGAGTTTTTCTACTTTCTGCTCCAAGAACAACAGTGCCTTTTTGAAATGGGTGTAAGAGTCTTCCTTACACCTGAAGCCCCTGAACAATAAGGCTCTCGGCTTTCACGTCTCCAATAAATAGTCCATGTCTGGCAAAGAGCTTTCTTCACCACAGTGTTATTCTAAGGAATGTAAGGTGGACTGTGTTCAAGTATTACCCCAATTTTATAATGGAGGTCACTGAGACCAAGATATCCAGCCCAAGGTCATGTATTAAGTCAAGATTAGAGTGGGGTGTGAACCCACTTCTCCTACTTCAAGTCCACTTTCCTCACCACCTTCCAGCTTTATGTCCTGATCAGAAGGGACTTTTTGGCCCTTTTGAGATCCTTTTGTTTTATTTATTTATTTATTTTAAGTAGACATGATTCCGATTATGCCGAGGTCTTTTGGGGAGGTCCCCATAGCTGCTGAGACAGGTCAGCTATCTACCCTCCATGGGGGACTGGCAGATATGGATTAATTTGCTACCAATATGCTTGTGTGACCTTGGGTGGATGACTGCCTCTCTATTGTGGGGGATAGCTTCAGCCAATAGAACATCTGTAGGATGGGAGAACAGGTGTCCCAGGAACTCTGGAATGCTAATGATCATCCTTCACACTCCTTGGCCACCTCCTAGCAAGCCATCTGGGTAGGTGACAAGCCTCTTAGAGCCCTGGGATTCCCCTTGCTCTTCCAAGCTGCTACAGATCCCACCCCCTTCCTCCTGAGAACAGGGGAGCAGGTGTACCTCTTTGCATTGGAGCCTCAGCCTTTTCCAAGTGACATTGGGAATAGAAAGGAACAGAAGGAGGGAGGGAGGATCAGTGCAGAGGACCAATGGTGGCTGATCTTCCCTGGCCAGAGGTTACCACAGTTCCCTTAGCAGAAGCAGGTGCGGGGTAGGGGTGAGTGGTCGTAGGAGAACTCTCGGCTATGCTCACTTTAGGGAGCTCAAAGCCTCTGGGTTCCCAGGAGGTGATGGGGAGGTGGGGAATGGAGGGGGAAAGTGCCAGTCTAATCCCCCAGCGAGGGAATCCTTACCTTCCCTGAAGGCCACCCCAAGGAGTATCATCTGGGGAGCGAAGATTTACCAGCTTAAGCTATCCCTCCCATTACCCCTCCCTCCGGAGTTGTGAGGGGGTGGGGTGGGGTGAGGGTGAGGAAAGTCCAACCTAGACCTGGAAAGGGCAAGGAGGCCGTGGAGCATGAAAGGAAATGGAGGCTCCTAGGGAGCAAATGAAGGCCCTTTCTCTCCCTGGGCTAGGGTGGAGCGGACTAGGTTGGGGATGGGGGGGAAGAGAAGGAACAATTACGTCCATTAATCATTAACTACCCCCCTTTCGATTTTGGTACACTAGTCACCCCCACCGGGCGTTGAGGGGCGTGTGTGTGGGAGATCAGGTTCCCTGAGTGGCTAACTGCCGGGGGAGGGGCTGAGAACCTGAGCACTGGGAAGAAAGAGAGGTGCGGGCTAATCCAGGCCCCCTACCCACGGTTGAAAGCGCTGTGACGCTATTCCTGCCCCTCCCCCATCTCTGGCACCTCTTCAGCCCCCAAACGTAAATTGCCTGCTCCCCTACCAGCTTCTGTCCCTGAACTCGGCTTCTTCTGGGGTCAACGTGGGGTGAAGGGGGAGAGATACTGCGGACTGGCATCGCCGCCCCCCAACTCAGTCATTCCCAAAGCGTGTATTACAGTAATGCACCCCCGCCTCTGTCCTGATACGACACTCCCGTAAAGGCTTCACCCTCCCCCAAACCAGAGTCTCCCCCCTTCCCCCCCCGCCTCTCCCTCCTGTCCCATTCTCTCAGCATTTTACTGAAATCATTTCCCCTCTCTGCCCTCAGCCTGGGTCCCAAGGAGAGATAGACAGTCCCGGGGAGGTCTCTCCCTTCCCCAAAGCACCAAATCCGAGCTCTTTCCCAAGCCCGTGTCCCCGAACGCCCCCACCCTGTTCGCTGGGGGCGGAGAGAGATGCTCTCGGTATAAACTCTCTTTCCCAAACCAGAGTCTTTCACCCTAAATTGCAATATCTGCCCCTCCCCCGCTTGAGTCTCCCAATCTCTCGGCTCTTCCCGGTCGGGGTGGTGGTGGTGGTGGTGGGGATGGGGTGCAGCTGGAGGGTGGTGACCTCGAAGTACTCTCTGCGGCCAGTTCCAGCCAGGGGAAAATAATACTAACAGTTCTCCTTCATAGAAAAGGCGCCCAGGTCGCGGAACCTAAGGCCCTGGGGAGACCCGCAGCCCAGCCCGGCCTGAGAGGAGGCACAAAGCCGCGGTGCCCCGACTCCCTCCCGGGCCCGGAGTAAACACTGCGCGGCCGGCCCCGGGAGGGGGAAGGGAAGGGGAGAGAAAAGGGAGGGGAAGGGGGCGAGCCCAAGACCGGGCCGCCTGCGGAGCAGGGGGCGGGGAGGGAGCGCTCAGTGGAGAGATCCCCGCCAGGACAGAGTGTGCCTGGGGAGGGGAGAAGGGGCAGGCCGGGGAGCGGGGAGTGTCGCCAGCAGGAAGCCATCCCTCGTAGTTCGAGCGCGGCCGGGATCGGCCGGCCCTCCGTGACGTTACTCATCTTCCAGGGATCTCTCTCCTCTCCTCCCCTCCCCTCCCTCTTACCCTCTTTCCTCTCTCCCTCTCCACCCCTCCTCCCTGTCCCCTCCCCCTTTCTCCCTCGAATCCCAGTCTCTGCACATCTCTCTCCATCAGCTTTCTCCGGACCTTCGCCGTCAGCAGCAGCAGCAACAGCAGCAGCACCTCGGCGGCCCAGGCAACCGGAGAGGGGTAGCCAGCGGCTCCACCCCCCCATCCTCCCCGAGGCTCCCATCCCCCCCCCACCTCCTCCACCTCCTCCTGGCCCTGCCCTTCCCAGCTCCTTTTGAAGGGGATCCCCCTTGTCTCTCTCTGCTCAGTCCCCCCCTGCTGCGCCCCAGGATCCCAGCCCCCCCCTCCCTGCTAGCCCCCCTCCAGAGCCGGAGGAACCGCGCGGCGGAGACAAGGATGTGACTGCACCCGGCGGGCGGAGGGTGCACTCGGCGGCGGCGGCGGCGGTCGGAGTGAAGCTGCGGGCGCCCGGGGCTCCCTCTCTCCTCTTTCGCCCTCTCTTTTCCCGCTTTCCCTGGTTCCCCCTCCGCGGCCCCCGGCCGTCCCGCTGCCCCGGCCCCGCGCCCCCCGGCTCGCCGCCTCGGGGCTCTCCTCCCCTGCTCCGGACCGCCCCTCTCCGGCCGCCCCCCTGCTCCAGCGCTGACCCTGTCCGCCGGCGGGGAAGGAGGAGGAGGAGGCGGCACCGCCGAACCACCGGGCGAGAACATGTCGGAAGTGCTGCCGTTTAACGAGGAAAAGCTGGGGCACTATGGAGACGGGGGGGACGTGGGCCAGATCTTCACGTGCCGCCTGCAGGATACCAACAACTTCTTCGGGGCGGCTCAGAACAAGAGACCGCCCAAGCTGGGCCAGATCGGCAGGAGCAAGAGAGGTGAGTGAGCCCCGGGATCGCCCAGACCCTCTCCCCTCCCCCTCCCCTGGCTTGCTGCAGGCGGACAAGAGCAAGGGGCGCCTTCCACATCTTCCCTAGTCCGGAGGGGGGCAGTCCTTTTGGTTTGAACCCCATCCCTTAGCGTTTCCCCTTCCCGCGGTCAGTTGGCTGAACCTCATCCTTCTGTATCCCTGAGATGACCCCAGGGGCACTACCCTGCTAGGAGTGGGGTAAGGGATGCAGCATCCCCCAGAGGTCGGGACCGGGGGCACCCATCAATTAAAGGGAGAAGAGATAGCCAGCCCCTTGAGGTGCTGTCGGAAGCTGAGGGATGAGAAGCGGGCTTCCGAGGGTCTTGGTCCTACTGGGGATCCCATAGGTTGGGGGATGGGGAAGAGACGCAGACCTCCGAGGGTACCCACAAGCTGCAGGGAGGGGCGCCCCATAGAGGGCAGAGAAAGGGAGGATGTGGTGCTTCAGTGGGATCTCTGGACCCTCTGGGAAGGGGAGTGTCCCTAGAGGGGGGAGGGTTGGCACACTGCGGGGTCCGGCTGGAACCAGCAGCTCAAGGGCTGGTACTCCCTCCTCCTTTCCTTTCCGCGCTCCCCCCTCACGGCCCAGCCTGTTTGAACCAGCTCGTTCTCGGGGCCTCTGCCCCCCTCGACATCGATCCCAGTTTGGGAACCACCGCTTTCAGCCGGAGCTGGGGCCTTCCTGGGGCCCCCAGCAAGATCCAACTGGTCCCCGCCCCCGCCAAACTTTTTTTTTTTTTTTTTTTTTTTTTTTTTTTTGCGCAGTGTAGTCTCAAGTCTTTTCTCTCCCTGGACGCTAAGGGACTTGGGACCTCCCCATGGGGGTAGTGAGGGGGAGGGGGCCTGCAAAGGGACAGAGTCCCCTCCACAGCACCGCAGTGCCAGTGCAGAGCCAGTCTCTGCCTGCTGCTGCCTTTCCTAGGGACTTGGGGAAAGAAAGATGGTGGGATGGGCTGGAGAACAGGGAGACCCAAACCTCTGGCTGGTGTATCCCCTCTTCCTGCACATGCACACAGAAAGCAAGAAAGACAGCCCCCAACTCTTCCTTCTCTTCCTTCTCTCCCTCACCCATGACTGGGAGAGCTGAGTTTGGGTGAGTGGTGAGAAGGGAGAGGGCCAGAAGAGGGATTTCCCCTCCCTTTCTCCACCCCACGGGAAATGTACTTTCTCCCTTTCCCTCTTTCTCTGAACCTAGCCCAGGTCAATGCATAGGGCTGGGTTGCCATCTTCATACCTCCCCCTTCCCCGCCCCCAGCCCCACAGGGACCCTTGGCCGTGTTATTCAGAGCTGACAGAGCAGAGAGGCTGCTGTTTGCCTAGCTTGTCTCCTGGTGCTTCCCCACTTCCCCACCCCACCCTCCAGTGCCAGCAGAATCCTTTTCCCAAATAAATAAGTCCCAGGGGGGAGGTGAGTGGGTGTGCTGGGGGATGGGAGTCACAGGGCCACTCCCACTCCCACCAGCCCTTGGATTGTCTCTAATCCATCATCCCTAACCCGAGCTCTTTCCCCCCTCTCCTTCCCCGTCCCCCCCCCCCATAGCTCTGACAAGGGCAGAGGCTTGTGGGCAGAAGAGGAAAGCTAAGGGGTAACTGGAGGTGAAGGAGCCCAGGACCATAGTGGATATCTACTGGAGATGGGAGAAGTCCCCCTCTCCTCCCCCTCCTTCCCTTTCCTCCTCCCCCTTCTCTTCTCTAGGAGAAAAGGCCTGCTTATACTTTTCACTTTCTTTTCTGCCTTACAGTTGTTATTGAAGATGATAGGATTGATGACGTGCTGAAAAATATGACAGACAAGGCACCTCCTGGTGTTTAAAGCCCCCAAAGACACTGAGTTAAGGGACAAAATGATGATAATAAACACAGCAACTTCACACAGTTTATTGGCTAAAAAAAAAAAAAAAAAAGCAATTTGGAAAAAAAAAAAATTCTTCATTACTCTAGCCTGCAGTCCACAATGCAGACACACCACCAACCTGTATCTTGTGTCAGTCCTGGGGACGGAAGAGGTGTGAGCATAGCAAGGACAGAAACCAAAACAAAGAGCAAAAAAATAAAAAAGAAATTATTCAACAAATTAATTGATTTACACACACTCATAAGGAAATTGACATCAGCTGCAGCTGTTTGTCTAAATTAATATGCGTTTCCTTTTATATACACCGAATATTGCGCAATTCTAGACCTGGATTTCCAGCCACTTTAAATAATGCAGCAGCAGCAGCAACCGCCTGCCCAGCAAAATGCCTCTGGGTTCCTGGGGGGGGGGGGGGGCGCTGGCATCCCCTTTGCTGATCTGGCTGCCCTAAAGTCAGCCCTTTGTTTACATTATTCCCATCTGGCAAAAATGATTCTGTGCACTTAGATGTGAGATGCTGTCCGTTTCATTTTTACAGAAATATTCATATCTTTGGATGTGTGTAAAACAAAACAAAAAAAAGAAAAGAAAAAAAAAACCCAGAATGACTTATATATAGATATATAGATAGTTATTCTATTTCGTTTTCCCGCCACCTTGGAAGGTCTTCCTTGGTGGGATGTGCGTGCGCTCCACTGAACAAAACCAACCCACTTTCCCTAAGGATTGCCATCTAGGAAGAGTTTTCTTCTGATTTCAATGTGCTGTGAAGCTTGTGTTCTCTGGACTGCTTGCAAGCAATCCGGATTCGAGTTCACATGGACGAATTTGGTGGGGGGGAGGAGAAAGGGGGGGGGAAGCCTTCTTCTCTCTGTTGTATGAGCCCCCACCCCTGTTCTTTCCTCCTCCCGGTGTCGTGGCGATTCATCCTCTTCAATGAATGGATTGTACAAAATGTGATCACGAGAGTGCCAAATATCTGGAAATGCCAAAAGGCAGCTTGGTTTGGTTCCCCCTTTTTGTGCTCCCTGAGCCCATGTAAAGCAGTGCTTCGTTGGAGTCTCTCTTTTCTGGGTTATTTATCGGGCTTTCTCTTAAGGCAGAACCGCTCTCCTTTTTGCATGATGTTTGCAGAGATGCCTCTTGCACAGGGGCTGGGGGTGGGGGGGTCTTTTCACCATTTTGGTTTCTTTCTTCTTTTGGGTTTGCAACTTTGGATGACAAACCTCAAAGAGGTTTCTTTTGCCTTCCCTCCGGCTGCCCCCTTTCCCTTCCCTCCCTCCCTTTTCTTAATTCAATATTGTGTATATGGTGCACTGTTAACCACTACACAGGGCTATTTCTGCAATGTACAATAAAAGGGACTGTTCCTGTGTCTAACCTCTGTGTCTTATTTTTGTGGTTTATTGGATGAGGAGGGGAGGGGGGGAGAGAAAGGGTGGTGGGGTGGGGATGGAAGGGGAGAGAGAGAGAGAGAGAGAGAGAGAGAGAGAGAGAGAGAGAGAGAGAGAGAGAGAGAGAGAGAGATTGAGAGAGAGAAGGAAGGAGGGGGAGAGGGAAGGAAGGAAGGAGGGAGGGAGGGAAAGGGAAAGTGGAAAAACCAGTTAGGTGGTCATTCTTGGGAGATCACAGATGGGGTATGAGGCAGACTGGCTTCTACAGGGATTCTCTTGCCAGGGCTGGGATTGGGAGACCAAGTGAATGCCTGTTCGTTGTTGGACTGCTTTGGGGAATCTCCCCCACTCTTTGTAATGTCTGCCATCAGTTGTTGGACTAGGCTAGCATTCCCTTTTTTTGGGGTAGGGCCAAGAGAATCCATGTGTACTGTGTCCCCAGCCCCCACCACATTCAGGAGAAAAGGCGGCCTGTTTCTCCTCCAAGGCGTGGCTGCTGAGCCATTGTCTCCCTCCAACACCTTCCAAGAGCTGGGTCCCCGAGGTGCCAGTCTGGCAGAACAATTTCAGGGGAAGTGTGAGAATTTGCTTAGGAGATGAGAAATGCCAGTGGCACACAAAGGCACTGTGTGTCTCTCTGATCCTCACCCGAGAGCTTCCATTCTGTAAACTGGTCTCCTGGGATGAGCCTGAAAACAGGGATGGTAATTCATGCAAAAGTCTTCCTCTACAAAGCCTGGTGAGCTACATCGTCCAAGTCCTAGTCTCCTCCATTTTCCAGCTGCAGGATGATTTCAATTTGACCAGGGGTACATAGCCAGGAAATTGTCTAAACAGAGTCTCCATCCCATTTCCTGAAGCCTTAGCCTCTTTGTAGGATGGGACAAAGGATGCTGGGATTTTTTTCCCCCAAAGGGGGACCAATTTTGACCATTACTCCCTCTGAGGGGCTTTTTCCCTTGGGTTCTTTCACTAGCTTCGCCAACTGTGAGCTTAACATGTTTGTTGTAAAACTGTCAGGCTGGGGAGTCACAACACACTGTTCATGGTGACAGCAGGAGCAGTGTGACTCAGACATCAGGTAAGACAGGACTTGGGAGGAGGGGAGGGAAAAGAGCAAACCCGGTACCTGGCTGGGGGTCTGGGCCAGTCACTGCCGGCAGTCCCAAAGGACCTCAAAGGCTGCTCAGAAATTACAGTGGGGATCCAGAGCACTGACTCAAGCTGGAAGATCTGGAAATGGGTCTGAGGTTGGTGCTAGCTGTAGTGGGTATGGAAAAATTGCTTTCCCTCAATTTTGTCATCTAAAAAATAGAAATAATAATAGTGATCTTACTAGCAGGACTTTTGTAAGGTAAGCCCTTTGTGAACCTTAAAGCACTACATGGGAGCTGCTATTACTGTTATGGGTGTTAATAATAATGGTAATAAGTATAATCATTAATTAACCCAGGAATGACAATTGGAAATCCACAGGCAATACAGGCAGGGTGCTTGGGGAAATCAGTTGTCTTCTCAAATGATATCTTCTTTCTCTTTACCATTCCCTGACTCTTTTCTCTCTCTCTCTCTCCTTCTTAAGAAGAAATCTACTGGGCTGTGGGGGTGGGTGGCTTAGGGCCATGTGCAAAGAAATCCTTTGTAGGAAAGAGGGAAAGGGAGGGTAATTCTGTCGACTCAAAATGATGGCCCCTGCTACTTCCCAGCTGGATTTCTTTCTGGGACCTGAATTCTCTTTTGTCAGAAGTTCTTGCAGATAAAGTCCACTTGTCATCAGTGGACTTGCATGTTTAAAGTCCAGCTTTGCAGTTTACCACCTGTGTGAGCTGGGGTACTCTGGGCCCTCCGTTTCCTTCTCTGTGCAATGAGAGATCTGGAAGGGATTTTCAACTTCCCAGCTCTCATCTCTCCTAGCTCTAAGATTAAATGGCCAAATATCACTTGCACCTCTGAACCCCAAGATTTTCCTCTATTTTTGTGTATGCATTTTCTTGCTTATTTAATAGCTTCTTGTTATTTGGATCCCTATCCCAGACCCAAAATTTGAGAGGACCTTAGACATGTATTCCAAAACCCACATTTTCACCGATGAGGAAAGCTGGCTCTAGGAACATTGTGGCCTAAGGTCACACAGGCACCAAGTAGAATACCTGGTAAAGTACTTGTTGAATAGAATCCTCGTGGGCAGAATTTGAACCCAGGGCCTCTATTGCAGAGCCATTGTGGCTTAGGATCAGAAGGGAGGTGGGCCCAGGTTGCTGTTCAGGGGCAGAGAGCTGTGGTCCTGGACCTTGGGGCCCGTCTTAATGAATTCTGTATTTAACTCACATTTAAGACTGCACTAGTCCACTCCTGGAGATGGGGGAAATGGGCTCTGTTGTCTGGGTTTCAGCAGTTTCCCAAGCTTCCATTGAGCATCAAAGAAGATGAGTCTTTAAATGCAACTTAGTATCAAGTAAACATTTGTGCATTTCAGCAAGAGGCAGAGGATTGGCTGATATTAAATCATGTCAGTTTCAAGGTACCTTTGATAAATATGGAAAGGGCAAGTGAAATGGAAGGGGTGTGTGTGGGGGAGGGGATGTGGTCCAGGGAGGGGGTTGGGAGGAGCTGATCTACGCTCCTGCTTTATTGATTGGTGAGCCAAGGGCCACATTATTCAAACTTAGCTAATTGAAAGCCTGTAATAAATGTAAACCTTTATGGATTCCGCTTCCTGTGGCCTGGCCAGGCTGACAGTCTGCGGGAATAAAAAATGCCTCCAGGGGGAATTGGCAAATTAAGTTTTAAAATGTAAGAGACTTGTAAATTACTGGCAAGCCGGAGACCACAGGTGAAGGAGGAAAAAAGAAGTTCTGGGGGGGAGGGAGAGAAAGGGGGGAAGGGCAGAGGACCACATGGCATCCCCAGGGCTGGAGGAGCTCTCCCATCTCCCAGCATCTCTGGCTCGATTTCAGCTTAATTTGGGGAAAGGAAATCACCATCTTAAGCACCCTAAAGCATTTTAAGCTGTATCATTTACTGGTTGAAGGGCTGGGGAAAAATAGGAAGAGTCCAGCCAGGGCTGAGAGGTAGGAGCCCTGGGTTCAGGTCTTGCTTCTGAAAGATATTAGCTGCATGGGTCGGTCATTTCTTCATTGATAAAAAGAGTAAGACAAGTGGATTCTTTTTTTTTTTCTCCCCTGAGACAATTGGGGTTAAGTGACTTGCCCAGGGTCACACAGCTAGGGAATGTTAAGTGTCTGAGGCCACATTAGAACTCAGGTCCCCTGCCTTCAGGGCTGGTACTGTATCCACTGCACCACCCAGCTATCCCCACGAGCTGATTCTTAAAGGCCCTTCTATGTTTAATGTTCCAGATGTTCTAGAACAGCTAATGTTCTGTGTTCCAAGGTTCTCATATTTTATGTCCCCCTCTAGCTTTGACAGTCTGTTCTTAGGTTGACTTTCCCATACCAGCTCTGACATTTTCTTTTTTAAGGCTCTTCCAAGCTTGAACATTCTATATTCTAAGGTAAACTCTCCAACTCTGCTATTTGATGCTTTTAGGGTCTTCTATTTCCAACATTCTGGGTTCTAGGCTTGTTCTCACCTTTATTATTTTATGTTCTAAGACTCTTTCATTTTGTATTCTAATGTGATTCCCTCCCCCAACTTTACCATTCTGTGTTCTAAGGGCTCTCCCATTTCCACATTTCTGGATTCTAGGTTTGTTTTATGTTCCAAAGACCCTCCCAATTGTGTTCTAAGATTATTCCCAGTTCTGACATTCTCTGTGCTAAAGTCTCTTCCTTTGAAGTTCTATGTTTTAGCTCTGACTTTGTTTTATTCTATTAACCGAAGCATTGAAGGCTGGAGCTTTTTCTCATGTGAATCCCAGAGGTCTGGCCAGGGTCAAAGATTAATTACCTGTATGGGATCTGGGCTGTGCCAATTAAACTACCCAAGCCTCTTTCAGCAAGGGTTTCGTTGGAGTTCTAATAAAACAGAACACTGGAAAATGAAAGACTTGGTCCATGGAAGACCATATATCTCTTATGTAACCAAGAGGTATTAGTGGAAATCTATTAGAAAGCCTCCTCGGCCAGCCTTCCAGATGGGAATCAATGAGCTTCTTTCCTTTTAAAAATTTTTTTTAGAAGCTTTTTATTTTCACAACACGTGCACGGATAATTTTTCACATTGCCCCTTGCATAACCTTGTGTTTCAGATTTTTCCCTCCTTCTCCTAACCCCCTCCCCTAGATGGCAAGCAATCTAATATATGTTATACATGTTAAAATACATGTTAAGTCCAATATATGTAAACACATTTATATAATTCTCTTGTTGCACAAGAAAAATCAGATCAAAGAGGAAAGAAAATGAGTAAGAAAACAAAACGCAAATGAACAACAACAAAAAGAGTGAGAATGTTATGTTGTCATCCACATTCAGTTGCCATAATTCTCTCTCTGGGTGTAGATGGCTCTGTTTGTCACAAGATCATTGGAACTGGCATCAATCATATCAATGTTGGAAAAAGTCACGTTCATCAGAATTGATCATCATATAGTATTGTTGCCGTGTATAATGATCTCCTGGTTCTGCTCATTTCACTCAGCATCAGTTCATGCAAGTCTCTCCAGGCCTCTCTGAAATCATCCTGCTGGTTGTTTTTTACAGAACAATAATATTCCAATATTCATATACCATAATTTGTTCAGCCACTCTCCAATTGATGGGCATCCATTCAATTTCCAGTTTCTAGCCACTACAAAAAGGGCTGCCACAAACATTCTTGCACATGCAGGTCCCTTTCCCTCTTTTCAGTTCTCTTTGGGATATAAGCCCAATAGAAACACTGCTGGGTCAAAGGGTATGCACAGTTTGATAACTTTTTGAGCATAGCTCCAAATTGCTCTCCAGAATGGTTGGATCCATTCACAGTTCCACCAACAATGTATCAGTGTCCCAGTTTTCCCCACAGTCCCTCCAACATTCATCATTATCTTTTCCTGTCATCTTATGAGCTTCTTTCCTTAGAAGAGGAAGCTGAAAAAGATGGCAGCTTTCTGTTAGGGCTATTTTTAGGTCTCTTTGACAATAGAATTGGTTTAGGATTAAAAGAGGATGGTAGTGAACATCTGAGATGCAAATTAAAATCCTACTAACACTAAATTTTTGTGTATGGAAGACCCTCTGCTAAATTCTGGGGAGGCAAAGCGAGATCTGTTGTACATCTTGCCCTCCTTGAGGTTATACTATATTAAGGATTAAAATTCACCATTCTACCTCAATGAGCAATGGGTCAAAGGTGAACACTTTTAGCAGAGAAGGGAGGACCCAGCTGGGGAAGCATTAGTAAAAAATATGGAGTTGAATAACTGGATTGGGAGAAATATTTTTAATGGGACCATATATGGGATTGGGTACATGTATTAAAGAAACTGTTAACAATTTTTCTTTATTATGAGATCAAGTAAAAGCAGACCTAAATATAAAATATCTAACTTGAGTCCTGTATTGCCAACTTCTTGTCAGATATCTCCATTTGGATATATCATTGACGTCTTAAACGCATCACATCCAAAATGAAAGACCTTACCTTTATCCTCCTAAATCTATTCTTCCAAACCATTCTGTTTTTTTTTTTATCAAGGGCACTACTATTTTTCCAGTTACCCAGATTCATAAATTCAGTCACATTTATCACTGTTTCCTCTTCCTCAATGCTATCACACCCTTAATCAATGCCAAGTTTTGTCATTTCCTTTTTTAGAACATTTCTCAAATTTGACCCCTTCTTTGTACTCACACAGCCAGTACTTGATTTAAACTTCATTCATTACATGGACTATTTCAGTAGGTTTCCAAGTAAACTTATAGCTTCTCGTCTCTCCTGTTTCTAATTTGTTCTTTATCTAATTGCCTAATTATTATTTCAAAGACACAGATCTTACCATATCACTTCTTTGCTCAAAAACCTTCCATGGCTCCCTCTCGCTTCAGGGATAAAATATATTATTAAAAAATACTTAGTTCAGAGCTTCAGAAGGTGACCCAACATGTAGTTCCCACCCAGAGTTCTACCACTTATTATGTAATTACATAATCTCTGGCAAGTTCACTAACATTTGTGGCCTTCAGTTTCCTTTTCTATAAAATTATGTGATTGAACTAGATGGTCACCAGCTTGAAGTCCAAGATCCTGTGTTTCTATTTTTTTTAGGTTTTTCTTTTTTCATTCTATGTTTCGCTACACGATCTTCATCTCAAACTCAGCCTGCTAATTTTCCCCAAATTTATCCAAATTTGATAATCTATCTCCATTATTAGCATGATGATTAAGAATATTGTTGTATCAACTCAATTTGAACACTGCCATAAACTTCAGACAAATTATAGTGTCCATGGTAACTCCTCCCTGTCTCTGCATTGAGCAGGATAGAAAAGTGCTTTTAAAAAGAGGGGAGGAGGAAAGAAACAGATAGAAAGAAGAGGGGGGAAACAAAGAGAAAAGAAGAAGAAAAGAGGGGGAGAGGCAGGAAAGAAAAGGCAGAAAGAGACTGAAAGAGAGAGACAGAGACAGAAGGGGGACAGAGACAGAAAGACAGAGACAGAGACAGAGAGACACAGAGAAACAGAGAGACAGACAGAGAGACAGAGAGACAGAGAGGAGAGGAAAGTAGAGGAGAGAGAAAAGAGATGAGACAGAGAGAAGAATGAAAAAGCAGAAGAGAGGAGAGCAGAGAAGACATAAAGGAGAAGGGAAGAGACAGGAAAAGAAAGGGGAGAGAGAGATAGGCGAAGGAAGAGAGAGACAGAGACAGAGAGAGACAGAGAGACACAGAGAGAGACAGAAACAGAGAGACAGAGAGACACACACAGAGATAGAGACAGAGACAGAGATATAGAGAAACAGAAGGAGAGAGACAGAGACAGAGAGATTTAGAGACACACAGAGACAGACATTGAAAGAGACGGGTGGGGGGTGATGGGGAGAGAGGGAGAGACAGAGAACCTCATAAAGCCATTTCCTGTTGAGGAGACCTGTCACCCTGACTTAGAAACTGTGCAGAATTCTCTCTCTCAAATCTCCAAGCAGCTGCTCTGTTTTTCTAAAACCTGCCTGTTGTAGAGGAAGGGTTGGGATGGGGGTGGGGGCAGGGATTGGGGAGGGAGAGATGCCATGGTTGCAGGAGGGGAGAGAACAGCTCTCCCAAACCCCGGCAGTTCTGGGGTGGCTCAGGACAGCGCACAGCTGGCATCCAGGGCTCTTTGTGGGAAGATGGCCCAGCATCATGGGATCCCAGGGCTTTCCAGTGCAGGGAGGCCCCAGGGGCTGGGCTGGGGGTGCCGAGTGACCCTTCCCCTGGTTTCTGAGTCAGGATAGAGTGCTGGGGGGCAGGGGCCTGGTGGTTCCCTTTCAGATAAGCCCCAAAGAGTGACCTGCACCGATCTAGATTTAGAGTGATCTAGGCCGGGGAATGAGCAGGAACGTTTGAGCCAGTCTGAATGGCTGCTTGCAGCAGTGCTGCTCATTGAAGGGAAAGGGAGGCAAGGAAAACAGGCAGAGGAGATGCTGGGGAGACTGGACAGTCCAACAGGACAGGAAGCTGGGGTCAGAAGGTGGGTGGGAGGGGGCTGGGAGGGAGGGACAGGAAGTTGTCAAGGAGATGGGGCGCCAAATGACAGGAAGTCATCATTACAAGGAACCCCACCAACAGGGACTTGTATGTGTGTGTGTCACCATTCATTCATTCATCTGCTCACTCATTCACTTAATCTTTCACTCCCTCATTGAGCAAACAGTGAGATGCCAAAGGTCTGTTTTGTGCAAGGCCTGGAAGTGGGAGTGGCGGAAGAACAGGATGGGGACACGGCGGGGGGGGGGGGCCTGGGGAGCCTCAGGAGGCCCCCTTCTCCCTGCAGGCTGGTGGGGTTTGGAGTGGAAGAATCGTGGACTCAGGGTCAAGAAAACAGACCTGGTCCCAACT
>JAJPUD010001337.1:218037-238533 GCA_023553655.1 Myrmecobius fasciatus
AGAGACAGAGAGACAGAGAGACAGAGAGAAGCCCAAGATCACAACTAGAAAGTAGAAGTTTGGATTCAAATCTGGTAACTCTGACTCCAAATGCCACATTATTATTATTATCAAGGAAAAAAAAAGAAAGGGGACCATATTCTTTTGTGTTCAGAAAACTCTATTCACAGGCAGGAAAGATCATGCTCACTCCAACTTCCACAATGATTTGAGGTTTGCCAAGTGAGCTCCGTAATAGGTTATTATCTTCATTAGTGAGAGTTAATGAGGGGAGGGGGCTCACCCAAAGTCACCCAATATCAGAGCTAGGATCTGAATGTAGGACTCCAGTCTCTAAGCCTGTGCTTTTCCCACAGGGTAGTCTTTGCTTACATAATCTATAAGGTCCTTTTTAGCCCAGAATCCTGCCACCATGACTAAGACCTCAAGGCACTGACTCCCGATTTATGTGGTATCCTTCTGGAGCTGCTGGATGACATTTATTCCTCTGGAAAGTACCCTACTCTGGATGGAGAGAGTTGAGAGTGACTTTCATGTTAGTGGGATGAGTTAGCTGAGGTTTTTCTCTGGGAAGCCCCCAGCCTGGGGATTTCCTTTTCGTATCGGAGGCTGAATGTTTATGGTTCTAGTTATTTAAACTGCTCAGATAGTTGTTTTGATAGGCATTGTTTAAAATTATTAAACAAACTGATGAGGTAAGGACAGTATGGCAAGATCTGTTTGGGAAAAGATTACCTGGAAGCTGTTGATCCAGGCTAAAGAATAATATTTACCTGTGTCTATTCGCCAGGGGTGTTCCCATTGGTAATGAAGTGAGTCAGGTGAGGTAGTTCCCTGTTTAGGAAGTGAAGTCATCTGTTAGCTCAGTAAATTAAACTGTGGTTGGGCAAGCCTTGTCAGCACCCAGTTTGACTTTTAATAGCGGAAGAG
Organism: Myrmecobius fasciatus; assembly: GCA_023553655.1. Lineage (NCBI taxonomy): Eukaryota > Metazoa > Chordata > Mammalia > Dasyuromorphia > Myrmecobiidae > Myrmecobius > Myrmecobius fasciatus. Next base: position 218,968 of record JAJPUD010001337.1, read on the forward strand.
TAGGCCATCCTACCATGTCTCTTTTTCCCCTGACTGTGAGAGGGATCTAACATACTTTTCAGACTCCCCGAATCACATAGTGGAAGCAGAGGGGGGATAGAACAGGTTGGGGATACTCTTAGCATATAGAATGTCAAAACTGGGAGGCATCTCAAAACATAGATTGGTAAGAGCTGGAAGAAGGAAAGAACAGAATATAGCATATATGAATGTCAGAACTGGGAGAGAATGTTGAACATAGATGGTCAGAACTGGGGAGTCCCTTCAAATATAGAATGTGGGAAGGCCATTAGAATATTGAATGGATGAGCTTGAAGGGAACTTAGAACCTGGAATTTCAAAGCTGAGAGGACTTTTAGAATATAAAGGGTCAGAGTTGGCCTTAGAACATAGAATAGCAGAACTAGATGGAACCTTAGAACATATCATGTCAGAACTAGAAGTTCTCTTACAAAGTATGAATGTCAAAACTCTGAGGGACAAAGAAGGGCAGAGCTAAAAGGACTGTTAGAAGACAGGATGTCAGAATTGAGAGAGCCCTTAAATATAGAATATCAGAGACATGTCACCCTGTTTGCCTCAGTTTCCTCATCTGTATGGTGAGCTGGGAAGGAAATAGCCAACCTCCAGTATCTTTGTCAAGGAAATCCTAAATGGAGTCATGAAGAATCAGACGTGACTGAACAAGCCTAAATTTGTGGCTTTGACCTATTGTTCCTGCCTCTGCTCATTAACACCAAAAAGAGCAACTTAATTCCTCCTCTAAATCATGAATCCACAAATACTGTTCTCCTGTATTCCTTAATCTTCTCCAAGTTAAACATATCCCGTTCATTCAACCCTCATATGGCAACAACTTGAGGTCTTTTGTTGTCCTGGCTACAAATTCTCCCCAATTTATAAGAGTCCTCTCTAAACAATGGTATCTCAAATTGAACACAATACTCCAGATTTTGGAGCATACAGGACAGCAGGACCCTCACCTCCTGATTCCTAAAAGCTCTGCTTCTCTTAACCCAACTCAAGGTCACATTAACTTTTGGGGATACCCTATCACATTGTGGATTGAACTTGTGGTCCACTAAAGCTCCCAGATCTATTTCAGAACAGCTGCTATTTAGTCGTCTCCCCCACATTGTGCTTGTGAAGTTGATTGTTTTGTGACGGAGTGCACAGCTTTATATTTATCCTTGTTGCATTTCATCTCAGATCTGGCCCAGCACTCTAGCCTATTATGACTTTTTTGGGGATCTTGACTCTGCCATCCCCTATATTAGCTATCCTTCCCAGCAATGGGTCACGTGCAGAATTGATAAGCGTGTAGTTTGCATATTTTTTCCATTTGCTCAATCATGTCTGATTCTTCATCACTCTGTGGACATATTGTCCTTTGTTTATTTTTTTCTAGAGATACTGAAGTGTTTTTGCCTTTTCCTTCTTTAGTGAACTAAGGTGAATAGAGAGCAAACTAGTCAATGTTTGAGGCTGGATTTGAATTCAGGTTTTCCTGACTCGCTTTATACACTGAGCCATCTAGCTGCCCTTTTTCCAAGTCATTAATAAAAATGTTAAACACTATAGACACAACATAGAACCTTGAGGAACTCTATGGGAGAGCTTCTGCCATGTAAGCTTCTCTTTGAGTCTGACCATCCAACCCATTATGAATCCATCTAATTGTATATTGATTTAATCTTACCTTTCTATCTGTCCCATAAGAATAACATAAGCCACTTTATCAAAAAACTTTGCTGAAATCCATGGCATTTCAGATCACTTGATTCATCCAGGGCAGCAAGGGGGGCTCTTCCTTATCATAGGTATCAATTCCCTGATAATCCCTTTTAATCTGTCATGTCCATTGACAGATTTTGTGACTGAAAAGTCTTTTTTTTTCCCTGAGGCAATTGGGGTTAAGTGACTTGCCCAGGGTCACTCAGTTAGGAAGTGTTAAGTGGTTGAGGCCAGATTTGAACTCAGGTCCTCCTGACTTCAGGGCTGGTACTCTGTCCACCATATCAACTAGTTGACCCACATTATTATTATTTTTTAAGAGAAAACATAAGCGAAATAAAGATTAAGGAGGTCTGTCTCCCCTTCATTATAAATTGTCATCGTGTAAACCCCAAACACAGGTCCTCTCCCTTAATCCTCCTTTTTTTTTTTCAACATAGCTTAAAAAGTTCTTTTTGATTGTTCTTAGCTTCCCTTTCTAGGCTCCAATGATTCTGGTCTTAAGGATTTCTGACACTATTTTTATTGTTTTTTTGTTATTATTATTATTATTTTTGGTTTTTGCTGAGGCACTTGGAGTTAAGTGACTTGCCCAGGGTCACACAGCTAGGGAATGCTAAGTGTCTGAGATCATATTTGAACTCAGGTCCTCCTGACTTCAGGGCTGGTTCTCTATCCACTGCGCCACCTAGCTGCCCCCGACACTATTTTTACAGGACAATCCCATGCATATTCATCTAGATATATCATCTATTACCTGGCTTTACTTCTACCTTTAACACGTCTTTTTAAAATCTAAGTTGATTGATGGGCTCCCTGTGCATCCACACTGACAAATCTCTTCAGACAAATTGTTTTTTTTTTTTTTTTTCCCCTTCCTCATTGAAACTGTTTTCCTTTGGGTTTTTATAGTTTTATTCTCACAAATCTCCTATTCCTGCTTGCCTGACTTCTCCTGGAACATTTTATTTTATGGGCTCCTAACTATCTTTCCTCTGCATTTTTGAACATCTCTTCTCTCCAATGTTAGATTATTAGGCTCAGATTTCTTTTTGTTATCTCTCTTTGAGTAGGGAATCACTAACTACTTTTCCTTTTATTTTCCTCTGCTACTTAGTCATTTTCATATTTCCTCTTATCTCACAACTGATAGCTTCTGTCACTTTATCATTCTTGGGAGGACTAGCGACTTCTTCATCCTCCATATATCATAGTCTCTCCTCTTCAAGAAGGACCTCAAGTCAGTTGTGAAACTAAAATTATACAATCGATCTTTTCCTTCTCTTTCTTTTCTGTGTATTGTTCCTCCATTTTCTATAATCCAAATGAAGGTCAAGTATTCTTTAACTCACTCCAGAAATCACCTTTCCTTTGAATTAAAGCCTTGCTTCTATTTCTTTTAGAAGCCTTTCAATCTCCCTAACAACCTAGAGTGTAAAGAGGTTTTTTGTTTTTCAAATAGTCCTTCATCAGTTCTTCTAGGAGGGAGTTCAGACTACACTTGGAATACAGATAATAGTCACTTGACTGGTGACAAACAAAAGAAAATACCTGATGTAATTGACTCTACAATTTTCCCTGATCCTATGATTTTCAGCCTTGTTTCTTGAAACCACTTATAAATGTTTATATCGTAACCCTAAGTACTTGGTTAAAACTTAAAAAAAGCCAATTATTAATTTTTTAAGTTAAGATTTATTTTACAATCAGTTTGTTCCACCCACCAATTCACTCTGTTAAGTTTACCTAATCCTCTATTTGTCTCCCTTTCCTTTCTTTGGTCTTGACTTGCCTTGCCAACTATTTTCTCTTTTTTCTGTTTAAGTTTATCTCTTTAGATTTCATAACTCCTTTATCCTTCTTAATCATTTACATCCTCCTTCATTTCCCTTGATCTTGCTTTCTTGCACCTGAACTAGGATCTGGTTCTCCAAATTTTCTTCAATTTTGCCAAATCTCTCCAGCACAAATTCAACCCCTGCCCTTCTTCATTAATCCTTACTATTCCAAGCACTTCTTACTCTGTGGCTTAAAGCCCCTTGTCTAGATTATTCCCCATTGCCATTTTTTTTCTCTATAGAAATTGGAAGTAGTCTATAGAACTTAGAATGTCAGAATTAAAGAGACCTTAAAATATAACATGTTAGAAGTGAAAGGGACCTCAGAATGTCGAATTATAGAACAATTTAAAAAATTCAATAGTACCTAATTTTTTAAATTCTATGTAAAAATAGTTTCCAATATATATTTTTTAAATTTTTATTTTTTTTTTGCTGAGGTAATGGGGTTAAGTGACTTGCCTCAGGTCACACAGCTAGGAAGTATTAAGTGTCTGAGGTCACATTTGAACTCCCGTCCTCCTGACTTCAGGACTGGTACTCTATTCCCTGTGCCACTAGCTGCCCCTGTCAACATTTATTTTTTTAAGATTTTGAGTTCCAAATTTTTTCCCTTCCTCCCTGAGACAGCAAGCAATTTGATATGTTATTCATGTATGATCATTTAAAATATATTTCCATATTAATTATTTTGTGAGAGAAAAATCAAAACAAAAGGGAAAAGTCACAAGAAAGAAAAAAACAAATAAAAAAGGTGAAAATGATATGCTCCTACATATTCAGTATCCATAGTTCTTTCCCTGGATGCGGACGACATTTTCCATCCCAAGTCTATTGGAATTGTCTTGGGTTGTATTGCTGAGAAGAGCTAAATTCTATCATAGTGGATCATCACACAATCTTGCTAGAACCATAGAACATTGAATTCAATTCAATAAGTGTTGGTTGAATTGGCTTGACTTGGATGGAATTAACTTTAGACCCGGCAGTGACTTCAGAATAAAACATGTCAGAGCTGGGAGGGACACCAGAAATCACCTGATCTAATCCCCTCATTCTGTAGATGAAGGACCTAAGGAAGAGGGAGAAGAGGTAGGGGATGACCTGCTTCTGTTTCTCCCTGGGATGGCTGGCCCACTGACAGCTCTCTTCTCCTGCCTCCCCCCTTCTTCACACAGTTTGCAGTGAGGTCTTCTCTCCCACTCCCATCCCTCCCCCCAGTTGCCTGCCCCCAACGTTTGCCATACACAGGAGTCAGCACTTGTATTGTGCCATCGTAGAAGAAAGGCTCTGGGTCTCGAGTCTGGAGACCTGGGTTTGAGTTAGGGCTTCTGCAGGTCAGATGGGTGACTGGCAAGTCAGTTCCCCTTGGAGTTCCTTCCTCACCCAAAACTTGTGGGAAGGAGGGGGATAGAAGGAAGCAGTCATTGCCAGGCTATGCTAAGCACTATCAAAGTATGAGACCATTTGATCCCCATGACAGCCCTGTGAGGTCCTAGTTTTACAGCTGAAGAAATAGAGGCAGACAAACATTGAGCAACTTGCCCAGGATCACATAGCTGGCCAGATCGCCTGATTCTGGGACCAGTGCTAGCTGCTTCTAGGTAGTGTGGGGATGGAAGGGGTTAAATTAAGCTCTCTAAGGGTCCTCCCAGCTCTGACATTCTGGGTTCTAAGGGCCCTCCCAGCTCTGACCTCCTGGGTTCTAAGGGCCCTCCCAGTTCTGACATTCTGTGTTCTAAGGCTAGTTCCCACCTTTGGCTTTCTCTATGGCTCTATCAGTGGTCTAGATGGCAGAAATGAATGCAGAACACGTTACAATAGAACTGTATTACTTAGCTGGGGTCTTGGGAATCACCAAATGTCCCGATATGTCTCTAATTTTTGGGTGGGCTAGGCTGGGATGTATTGATGCCCCCAGTGTATGGCACACCTTTTCAATGCTTTGAAAAATGCTATTGGGGTCACCTAGGTGGTGCAGTGGTTAGAGCACCAGCCCTGAAGTCAGGAGGACCTGAGTTCAAATCTGGTGTCAGACACTTAACATTCCCTAGCTGTGTGACCCTGGGCAAGTCACTTAACCCCAATTGCCTCAGCAGAAAAAAAAATGCTATTGATACATCTTTAAAGAGATATATCCCACAGAACTGTCCCTGGCAGGCAAATCTTGTTTGGGACATCCCATACAGATTCTGTGGTATGCCCTTTCTTGAGCTTTCCATTGCCCCCTTCTAAGGGACATTCTGCTTCACTAAACTTGGTGCTCTCCACTATCTTCTTTTCAGGGAAATTCCATGATCCCAGCAAAAATAGACTATGTCTTGCTTTCCTTGTTGGGAAAAGGCCTGGTGTCTTGTGGAGGATGCCCTAGATCAGTTCAGGGCAATGATAAATCCCTTTTCACCATTACTCAAATTCCCAAGTCTTTATTTAAGTGACTTCTCCTTCCTGGAGTCCTTTACTATCTCCAACCCCTAGCTGATCCCTCCTATTTGCCCAATTTCTTCTCATTATTTAAAGCATAACCCTCCATAGTGACTGCCTTGAATAGCAATTTCCCCTTCCTTTAGTTCTCAATATTCCTATTGATGTTCTTTCAAGTATCCCGGTTCATCAACCTTCTCAGCTTTCACAATCTGCACCTTTACTCCACCTTTTCCCCAAAGATAATGCCTTTGAGCTCATCATCACTCAAATTTATTCCACTTTCACAATTCTGAACTCTAACATTTCCCTATTTGGGTGGAATAGCCTTCTAAATGTCCTTAAATTTCTCTCTATGTTTCACTGCCTGCACCCTTTAATTTCTCCATCCCCTCCCTCTTTCCTGGACTGTCGCTCCTGTTATGGTCCCATTTCCTTCCCTTTGAAATCTTGTTGCCACAGAGAACCAATTAAACTTCATGCTTTCCCCAACTCTAAACTCATTTCTCTCTTATCAATTATTATATTATATTATATTAAATATTTATTTATATTTTATACAAATATATATTTATATTACATATAAAATATAAAATAATTATATATAAAATCTATATTATGAATGGTAATTCATTCCTTCCCAAACTCCCATGTGGGATTACCCCCAACATCTCTCTATTTTGCTCCCTGTTGAGTTCTGCTGAATATTCTTGGAGGAAGTCATAGAATTCTCCTGATGCAATCTAGTCCCAACTTTCTCCTGGTTTTTGCTGTTGTATAACATACCTTTTATTATTTTCTGACAGATTTCCTCTTGCACTCTCTAGGGTGGTCCCAGGCCTTTTCTTCTCTTCCCTCCATGTTCCCTTTCAACAAAAGGCCTTGTTTCATGTTTCACCCAAAAATCTTCACCTTCAATCTCCTCAGCATCTTCATTCATCTTCTCCCATGGTCAGTTCTCAGACGTGATCCCTTTTCCTTGCCAAGGTCAATCCTTCTACTTGAGTCCTTGAGTCCAGTCTCCTCTGACAGCTTGCTCTTTCACCATCCTTTTTCTCTTTCTAATCTCCTGTCTTTCTTCATTCTCTGCTTTTATAAATATTCCTAGATCTTCTCTGTTTATTTATTTTTGGTAGGAAAAATGGTCTTGGAGAGGAGGATATAATATAAATTCAAAACAATGTATGGGCAAATTGATGAACTGCAACATTTATCACTAATCTCTATGGGGAACATACATCCAGTTAAAATCAACACTCTCTTCCCATGTCATTTTCCCTTTCTGGAGTGCTTTCACTCCCTCCTTTGAAGCCTACATGACTGCCACCACGACCAGTCTCTCAGCTGCCAAAGCTGTGGCAGACGATATTATTAGGCACTAGTGCCTTTCAGTCTCTGGTAGGAGTTCTTCCTACCCTTCAGCTTCTCTTGTACTTGACTTTTCTCTCATGTGTAGTCCAGAATTCACCTCAATCCCATGATTCTCTCTCAAGATTTTGCTCACATCCCTTTCTATCTTGAATTTAACAAAGGTGATTCCTTTGGATGTCCCATCCTTTGTGTAGACCAGCCTAAGCTCAATAGCACCTTCAAACTCTTTTTTGAGGACTTCCTAAGTTACATAATAAGGCAGATTTTTGATGAAGAGCATCTTTACATTTGCATCTTTTTTTCTCTTCTTTTGCATTGCCCAGTTTTGTTTCAGAGCCAACCTTTAGAAGACACTGACCGAGTTTTGGAGCTTTTTCTGTGTCTTTAGTGGATTAAAATTCCTCATAATCAAAACTTCCTGGTAGCATCAGTATGGATGTCCACAACTGTTAAGGTTCTTCTTCTTCTTCTTCTTTTTTTTCTTATGAAGAAGTCTGTGATATTAGATTTCAGAAGTGGTTTTGTTGAAACTCATGCTACCATTGAAGAGATTGAAATCTTCCAAATTTGATTTCTTGGCAGGGATTTTCTGTTTGCCCATTTCCTTTCTCCTCCTCCCTGGTACTTTCTTTGATAGGTACTTCCTCCTCTTTCTGCTTCTCCTTCTCCTCCTCCTCCTTAACTTTCTCCTCTTCTTCCTCCTCCTCTTCCTCCTTCTCCTCCTCTCCCCTTCTCCTCTTTTTCATCTTTCTTCTCCTTCCCTCTTCCCCTCCTCTTTCTCTTCCTCCTCCTCCTCTTCCTTCTCTTCCTCCTCCTCCTCCTCTTCTTTTTCCTTGGATCCCTTGACTTTCCCAGCTTTCCCAGTGGCAGTTGTCACAGAAGAAGCCTTCCTTCTGGCAGGTGGGGTATCTACAGTTTCTTCTTCAGAATCAGTCTCATTGTCATCCTCACCCATCCTCTCACTCTTCAGAATCTTGTTTGGCTAGGACTGCTTTCATTTTTGTAGCTTCTAGTGGTTCAAATTCTTCATCCTCCTCATCTTCACCATGCTTTCCTTCAAATTTAATTCACTTTCCTCTTTCTGGAATTCTTTTTTTTTGCTCCTTTGGTTGGGATGGATGGGGGCTGGTGATTTAGCTGGGTGGTTGCTGTTTTAGCTGGAGTTGCTTCCTTCTTGTCTGGTGTGATGACAGCTTTGGCTGGGTAGTCACTTTCTTGGCAGCCTTCTTCTAGGAGTCATGAGTACTTTCTTGGCAGGTGGGGTGGCAACCACTTTCTTGGCTCAAGGTACTTTCTTTGCTGGTGTAGCCACGGTTTTTCTTCTGAGGGACCACAACCTCTTCTCCATTGCTTTCTTCATCTTCTGCCATGTCCACATCTTCTCTGTCTTCCATCTCCTTTGAGGGAACAATCATTTCCCTTGGCTCATCTTCATTTTTCAGTAGGTGGTTGGAAGATGGAGGGTGAAGATCTCTTGGCAGAGGTTCAAACGACATTGATGGTGCCATGGAGATGATTCCATCCACAAGAAGTTCTTTGCTAGTGGAGACTGAGACCAAGGGCTCTGTCTTCTCCATTAAAAAACCCCCCAAACCAAAGAACAACTTCACTTGACCCCAACCATCCCTTTAAACTAACATCCTATATCTCACCTCCTTAGAGCCAGTCTCCTAGAAGGATCTTTTCATGCTCATTCTCCCCCCTTTGTCACATCCCACCCCCACTTCGCTACTCCATCTTCTCTGACTTTCAAGCTATCTACTCTATTGAAGTTGCTTGTTAAAATGGAAAATCTAATGCCCTTCTCCCATTATGCATCTATTTTTTGAGAAGCTTTTGATGACGCTGATCTTCCCCTCCTCTTGAATATTCTCTTCTTGAGGTTTTCGTGGCACTGTAGTGACGCTCCTATATGGCTGACCATGCTTTAGCTAGATCAACTTTATTCAATTCTCTTCTTGTGTTTTTGTCAATAATAAATCAAAACATTTCGAAATTTATCAAATATATATATATGTAATATATTTAAATAAATCAAAGCCATGAGTTGAGGAATAAATCATTTTTAATTGAGACAACAGAGCAGCAAACCTGCCACTTTGGGGGTGTCTAATGGACTTCCCAACCAGAGAAGCATGAATAAGTTTTATTTTTATTATTTTAGGAGAAGGAAACAGACTGATTTAGCAAGGCCTGGTCATGAGATGGTCCTTGGCAATTCAGGCAAAGAAGGGTATTTTATTCTGGCTGTTTTGTCCTTCATGTGATGAATCCTATTGGAAAAGGGCAAGGACACTAGAGGATGAGACACAGCTTGATCTGGGCTCCCCACAAGGCAACATCCCTGAGTGGGGGGACCTATGGTGTGATTAGACTTAATTTAATCTCGTTATCTTAAGGGTAGGAACATAAGGACATTATCAGAATTTTGACATTGTCATGATGATTAAGATATAGCAGTCCGTATTAAATCAGTATTAACAACTTTCTGTCATTACATTAACAATTATATTAATAGTTTTGCCACTTATAACCAGGGACTCTCTCCTGAACAATCTCTTCTTTTCTTCTTTATCTTGATGATGCCTTCAGATTTCTTGGAATTTATCCATGAAATCATTTTTATGCAGGCAAAACTAAAAACTACATATTCAGTTTTAATTTTTTTCCCCTCAAATTGGTTCCTGTATTACATTTTATATCCTAGTTATCTCCACCTGGATACACATCTCAAATTCAGTATGTCCCAAACAGGACTCTTTAACTTTCCCATTAAAATCTACCTTTCTGCTTAATTTCTTTATTTCACTATTATCCTTCCAGGTGTTTAAGTTTACAATCTCAGTGTCTTTCTCCACTCTTTATTCTTTTTTGATCCCCAAACCTAATTAGTCACTAGATATCACAGTGGATAGATATCCCAATAACTAGATGTCATAGTAACCTGGAGTCAGAAAGACCCGAGTTCAAATTTAGCCTCAGACACTTACGAGTTATGCTACTCTAGGCAAGTCACTCTGCCTGCCTCAATTTCAAATCTGTAAAATGGGGTGATGATGAGGACGAACTGACAATATTTCAAACCATTTAACAGTTCCTGGCACAATATAGGCTCTTAATAAATGATTCTTCCCATCCCTACCACCACCACATCTACCATATTGGTTCCTTTCACTCTACTCCCACAGTCATTATCGAACTCACTCCTGCTTGCTTAGGATATTCTAATAGCCTTCTCAAGCATCTGGATGGTGCCATAGGGCACAGAACACCAAGCCTGGTATCAGGGAGATTCATCTTCTTGAGTTCAAATCTGGCTTCAGGCACTTACCAGATGTGTGAGCTTGGGCAAGTCACTTAACTTGGGGAAGAATGAGCTAGAAAAGGAAATGATAAAACCATGGGGTTACAAGAGTTAGAGAACAAAGCAAAACAAAGCAAAAATTAATCTTCTAATTGGTTTCCTTGCTTCTAGTCTCTTCTCTCTCAATGAAGCAATCCATAAGCATTTATTAGTCTACCATGTGTCAAACACATTGTGGATATGTCTCAAAGAACGAAACCATCTTCATTCTCAGAGCTCTCCCAACAGTAGTAAATTCATGCTACTCCCTAGCTCAAGAAGCTTCAGAAGCTCCTTATTACCTTCAGGAGAAAACATAGACTTCACTGATTGCTATCATCTTGTCTTCTTCTTCCTCCTCCTCCTCCTCCTCCTCCTCCTCCTCCTCCTTCTCCCTCCTCCTCCTCCTCCTCCTCTTCTTCTTCCTCCTCCTCTTTCTTCTGTTTTAAGGACCCTTCTAACTCTGACACTCTCTATTCTAAAGTCCCTATCAGCACTGACATCCTGTGTTCTAAGCTCTGACATCCTGGGTTCTAAGGACCCTCCCAGCTCTGACATCCTGGGTTCTAGGGGCCCTCCCAGCTCTGACATCCTGGGCTCTAGGGGCCCTCCCAGCTCTGACCTCCTGGGTTCTAAGGGCCCTCCCAGCTCTGACATTCTGGGTTCTAAGGGCCTTCCCAGCTCTGACCTCCTGGGTTCTAAGGGTCCTCCCAGCTCTGACATCCTGTGCTCTAAGGGCCCTTCTAGTTCTAACATTCTATATTCTAAGGACCCTCCCACCTCTGACATCCTATATTCTAAGGTTCCTCCCAGCTCTGACCTCCTGGATTCTAAGGGCCTTCCCAGCTCTGACATCCTGGGTTCTAAGGTTCCTCCCAGCTCTGACATCCTGGGTTCTAAGGGCCTTCCCAGCTTCAGCATCTTGTTCTAATGACTAATTGATTCTGCTATTTCTGACTCTGAGTAGCCTGGTCAGCAGCTTCAACTCCACTGTTGTATAAATGGGGCTGTGGATCTTTGCTGGGGTCTTGGGAAACTGCCAGCCCCTCCATGGTGCCAGGCTTGCTCCTGGGTCACCCTGGTCTGGCCCTTAGCTTCTGGCTCCTGCACTGTGACCTTTGATTTGCCTATGACCATGGCTCCTCCTGAGGGCTCTCAGCTTTTGGCCAGAGAACCCTTTGACACTTTTATCTACCTCTCTGCACTCTGGGCTCTATGAGTCAGACTGTCCTTTTGAAATCATCAGCAACAAGAACAACCCCAAACAACGTAATTCTTGAAGGGCTTTGGATAAAGAAGAGGCGAAAGAGTCACAAAGAGAAAATAAGAAAAGCAAGAAAACAACTGAAAAAAAAAAGATTTCTAGATTTTTATCTTCCCAGCTCTGCAAATTCCCTTATGTCTCAGAGAAGCCTCGGAAGAATTCACGGAAAGTCTATGAGTAATACCCAGTAAAGGGGCTGTCCTTGGGGGCAGGGGGAAGACAGAACGATTCTGGGTTTGATTAGAGCTTATTTTCAAGCTACAGGCTCCCTGGTGTGAGTGAGCCACCCCCTCCTTCTCCACCTCCCATCCACTTTCAGCTGTGCTGAGTCAGAGAAGGGAATCAGGAGGCCTTTGTCTGCTCTCAAGCTCATTCTTGAAGCAAGGACTGCAAGAACCTTTCTGTCCTTTCCTCTCCTTGGTTCTGCTGACCCCCCCCCTCCCCAACTGAAGGCTCAAGGACAGGCTGGCTTTGGCCACAGCTGGGGAAGGATCATTTGGCCAGGTGGGAGAGTGCCATGGGTGATTGGGAGCCCAGCCAAGGGAGTTTATGAGGCTATTTGTGCCAGAGAAGGCTGGGAGAGTTGTGGGAAGGGGCTGGGGCAGATGGGGAAGGGGATGGAGCTCACAGAGCCCCGCTTGCCCACAACACTCCCTCTCGTTTCCATGCTAGCCCTGGCTCTAGGATACTTTTCCTCCTAACTCCTGTCTCTTAGATCCTGGTTTCCTTCAGACAGCTCAGAGGCTACCTTCTGCATGAGGTCGTTCTTCCCACTAGTGCCTTCTTCTCTGAATGCCCCTTGTAACTGCTCTATTCTTCTTGTACCCACTTAACTATTCCCTCATGGCTTCTTGAAGGCAGGGGGCTGCGTCCCCTTATTCAAGCACAAAATGACATGATGGAGACACTTGATACATGCTTTTTGATAGATTGACCATATGTAGTGTTTAGGCTTTGGGGTCTGGACCAAAGTAGAAGAGGAGAGTATTTGTTCTTCTCAGGAGGTATCCTTTAAGAAGTATTGATTATGATCCAGGTATTTTGTTAGGTACTGGGGAGGTAAAGACAAAAAAGCAAGCAGTAAAAACATTTAAGAAGCTTACACTATATTGGGGGAGAATAGCATGATCATATTAAGGTATACACAGATAATATACAGAAATAATATATGGAACTTTTTTGAGGGGGTAGGATATCATCATCTGGAGGCTAAAGAAGGGCTTCCTGTAGGTTTTATGTGAGTAGAATTTTTTTTTTATTGCTGAGACAATTGGGGTTAAGTGACTTGCCCAGGGTCACACAGCTAGGAAGTGTTAATTGTCTGAGGCTAGATTTGAACTCAGGTCCTCCTGACTTCAGGGCTGGTGCTCTATCTACTGCCCCTGTGAGTAGAATTTTTAAGGAAATAAAAGATTCTAAGAGGCAGAAGTGAAGAGGGAGTGAATACTAAGCATGGGAACATCCAGTGTGAATATATAAAGAAAATAGATTGTGCTGTGTAGGAAAAGGCAATAGGCTAGTTTGTCTGGATTATAGAGTCCAGAAAGCAGAAAAATGATAATAAAGTTGGAAAAGTAGGTTGGGACCAAATTGAAAAAGTGCTTTAAAAACTAAATGGAAGGTCTTAGAGGCAATAGGGAGCCACTGGAGTTTATTAAGTTAAGAGAGTGATGTGGTTAGGCTTGCTCTATTGGAGCATCCATCATTTTGCATATTTGTGGAGGATGGATTGGAGAGGAAAGAGATTTGAAACAGGGAGACCAATCAGGAAGCTGTTGTAGTAATCCAGCCAAGAGATTATGGGAGTCCGAACAAGGGTGATGATTTTTTGAGTAGAGAGAAAGAAAAGGATGCAAAAGGCATTGTGGAGGAAGAAATTATAGGATTTGGCCCCAGCTCGCCCCAGGAAGAATGAGCAGTCAAGGGTAATGACAGGATTACAAATCTAGATTTATAGCACCCTTTTGTAGCATCCTTCAGCTTAAACAAACTTTGGCAGAATCTTTGTAGTAAAAATTATTGTTCTTAATGCTTAGTAACCAATATCAAAAATTCATCAAAAAGAAATGAGTTATTGCAGGGTTCCTTTTGGCATGGTTTGAGAAAAATTGGTCTAAGAATCTTCGAACTCTAGTGGTCTCCTTGACAGAAGTAGGAAGTTGAGAAGCAGGGCTATTTGAGAGGCAAAGATAATGAATGCAATGTTGGATGTATTGAGTTTCTGTCACTTGACTATCACCAGCAGCAACATCATTATTACTATTATCAGCAATGTATTATCACCATTTTTCTCCTCATCACCATAACTGCAATCAGCTCCACTATCACCCCCGTTCTCATTATTGCATCCACACCACCCTCATTATCCCCCCCATCACCATCACTACTAATGCTCTCATTATCATCACTATTACCATTATCTTTTTTTTACCATCACCCCCTTGATGTAACTGTCAGCACTAATGCTCTCATCGTTATCACTAATTCACCACCATCATGACAGCTGTCACCAGGACCATCACGATCCATCCAATCGCCAACGCTGTGACTGGCATGATTACCACTGCCACCTCCACCCTCCTCTTCGCCATCCTTGCTGGGCATGGAGCTGAGTTAGCCATCCGCCAGTGCACAAACACCTCTCTTCTGTACTCTCATTCCAGCTGTGGCTCTCATGTTAAAATCCCCCCTGACTAACTGTGGAGGTGGATGCCTTTCTCCACAGCTGTGCTCCAACCTACGTAGGGCTTGGGTGCTGAGAAAGCTGTTGGCTGACAGCTTCTGGAGGACTGTCTGTCCAGAGTTAGCAGACTGATCTGAAAGGACAAACTAACATGATTGGGTGGGTGGAATTAGAAAAAGCCCTGGAATTGGGAGTCAAGGATCTTGCATTCTGGTCCCAGTCCTGCCATCAGCAGAATAATTATTAGATATATTAGATAACAATTACAATAATTATTCCTATACTATCCACCTTACAAGGTTATTTTGAGCCTAAAAAGAGATCATATGTGAATTAATACCCCCCCTCAAAGTGCTATGTACATAAGGAGTTATTACATCAGTTCTGAAATTAACAAAACTATTTATCGTGTCCAGTGTAGGAATTGTAAATATTATAAGATATGAGATCGGGGAGATATTATAAATATGTTATAAATAGAAAATATAAATTATAAATATGAATATAAAACATATTTATAATATAAATATTACAAGATATGAGATCCTTAGAACACAGAGCTTGGAGGACCCTTGCAAATGGAATGAAACATATGGAAAGAGTCTTAGAATACAGAATGGCAGATCTGGAAGACACTGAAGAGGTCATCTGCTGCAGCTTGCTGTACTCATTTTACAGGTAAAAAATAGAAGTTAAGGGGTAGCTAGGTGGCAAAGTGGATAGAGCACCAGCCCTGAAGTCAGGAGGACCTGAGTTCAAATCTGGTCTCAGACATTTAACACTTCCTGACTGTGTGACCCTGGGTAAGTCACTTAACCCCAGTTGCCCAGTTAAGGAAGTTAAGATGATTACTCGTCCTCGGTCACTTTCTTATATTCCTCTGTTCTTCAGTGGACTGTGGAGGGCTATGAGGGAGGGCATAGACTGTAGGAAGATGTACTGATGGTCTGGCAGAGGGTTCAAAGGTGACTTCTCCCCCGCCCCCTTGTCTGCACTGTGGTTCATGGAGGTTCTTCTAGCTGATTTATGTCCCTGCCTAAACCTATTTAATGTTTGGCTATGGGACCGAGTAAGATGTTGGAGCCCATCAAAGAACCTGGAAGAAAAATGGATAGAGGGAAAATTCCAGTATTTGGTGCTCTCCCAGGGGGTCACTAATGGTTGGTGGGGATAGATGGCTGTGTTTGTTTTGGGGGGTGAGCGGGCATGGATTTACTTTAGTACCATTCCCAGCTGCCCCTGACCTTGTCTTTGTCCCTTTTATGGCCAATTTCCCATCATACAGAGATGATAGCTGGCATTTTTATGGAACTTCATTCAGTAAATTCCATCCATTTGTTTTCCTTTGATCTTGGCAATAGATAGGCAATGTGGGTAATATCCTCATCGTATGGATGAATAAACTATGACTCAGAGAGGTTATGGGATTTCTGAATTCCTTTTGGCTCACCCTCTGTTCTTTTTTTATGAATTAAAAAAATTGCCTATGGACTCCTTTTTACAGCCACTGCTACACCTAAGAGTCTGTTTAAAGTTCCCATTACAGGAGAAAATCAGCTCCTAGGAAAAGCTCCGACTCCAAGCAGTGTTCGGCCCAGTGGGATAGATTAGGAAAGCACTAAGGAGACTGAGGTTGAAGCCTGAGCTCTGAGCACTGCAGGGAGTGACTTACTGGGCCTGTTAGAATTTGTGTGTCTTCCTAAGCCCTTAGACTCCAGTTTGCTGGGTGTGACTATTATTATACACTTTAAAACCCAGGATTGTCTGTGCTTGGAGCCCTTGCTTCTTCAGAGCAGGTATTTCCATAGAATGTTGGGATTTTAAGATTAAAGGATGTCAGAACATAGGATCATAAAATGAGAGTTGAAAGGGACCTTAGAGGCCACCTAGTCCAAACCCTCTCATTTGGAAAAATCTCTTCTCAATTAACAGACATTTGTTTTCTTTCCCAAACTCCTCCTTTGTATGGAGAGCAACCTGAACTCAAGGGATTGTGATTTGCTCAAAGTAGGGAGGAGAGAACCAATAATGTACTCTCCTTTGACTAGCTTACCCAGGACTCTTTCAACCATGCAATGCTGGAACCTGGAAGAAACCTGAGAGCAGAGAATAGTCCAAACAGGAAGGGAGCTTAGAACACAGAATATTAGAATTAGATGAACATAGAATTTTAAAAAACAGCTTGGAAGGGATCTTAGAACACCGAATGATATACCTTGGAACATAGAATAATAGAACAGATATATTACATCACGAACTGTTAGGGCTTAGAATGTAAGAACTGGAAAGGAGCTTAGAATAGAGAATGTTAGAGCTTAGAAGGTCCTTAGAATGCACTATGTAAGAACTGGAAGTTATCTTGTCAGATTTGCAAATGGATTTGTTAACATTAGAAAAGAAAGTCAGAGCTGAGAGGCATCCCTTCATTTTTTTTTTTTTTTTTGTGTTTGGAAACAGAGGCTAAGAAAGTGCAATTGATTTGCCCAAAGTCATATAATGAATTAATGGCAAATTGGTATTGGAACTCGGGTTTCTGATTTCCCAATCCAATTTTGACTGAAAATAATTGTCTTAAACTCAAGTTTGTGGCTCAATTTATAGAGCCACAATCAGAGAGGCTAAGTGATTTGTCCAGCCAGTCAGTGTCTGAAGCAGAATTTGAACCTGACTTTTTTGGACTCCAAGTCTATTTTTTTTTTAAATCTACTTTATCATTTAGTCTTTTTGTCTAGATTCTGACTTTTGCTTACTGAAACCATTCACTTTGGCTACTGACCATATCTATGTCCTTTAGTCACCTGATTACCACTGCCTTGAACTTGTCTGCCTTTTTCCCTTCATCAGTTGATCTTGAATTTGACCATTGACCATTTAATTTATGGTTCATGCTTCTGTTTTATCCAATTATATTTCTGGTTTCCCTTACTTTTGCTCTTATCTGTGGCACTATGCCCTTGGCTCAGGCTAGCTATTTTGCAAACTTGAGCTGTCGATAAAAAGCCGGGATGGCTAACAGTGTGGGTGGCTCAACACAAACCAGTTCTCATAGGTAGGAACACAAAGAGAAAGAGTTACTTTCTCTTTCTGAGACTTCAGTTCCTTTTGACTATAAAGTGAGGGACCTAGCCTACCTTAGTGTCCAGAGCATTGGATTTGGAGCTGGTACAGGTTGTGTGTTTGTCAGCAAATGATCTGAGCCTTTATTTATGTCTCTGAAAAATTTAATGGTTGGATTGGGTGATCTCAGAGATTCTTTCCGGTAAGGATCCATGTTGCAAGTTCACTTCCAGTTCTGACATTCTACGATTCTCTGACTCTTTGGCTGGGGACTCTGAGAGTTAGACTCCCTCCCTCTTTTCCTGCTTCTCTGGAAGGGGCATTGACCATAAAAGTTCTGGGGAACAGGAGCCCAGACCTGACTATGAATTAATAATGACCTGGTATATGTAGGGGAAAAGGGAGGGCAAGGCTCAGGGCTCAGGATTCCACAGACATAGAAATCTTGACTGTTCCTATAGAGTGGCAAGGACTGGGGCAAATATCCACGTAGGACTCAACATTCTGGCAACAAAGGTAGGATTATTGGCAACATTAATCCCCTTTCCCCATTGGGCAAGCAGGCTCTTAGAAGCTGAGCCAGGCCTCCCTCCATCCCCAGGTGCATCTGGGGGTGATCATCTGGCTGCCTATTGTGGAAGGTCCCATTGTCTCCTCTCCGCCTTTCTGTTCCCAGGGACAATGGGTGGCAGTCAGGGCAACATGATCACCAGAGTCCCCTTACGTAGCCCTGGCCCCCTGTGCCCCATAGTGACATGAGGAGAATGCCCTCCTGGGGAGATGCTAGGGGCTCAGGCAGGCAGGGAACCAGCACCAGATGCATCTCTCGCTGTTTCCCTGGTAACTGCATCCACAAAATTGGTGGTTGGAGGTTTTTTTTAGGGTTTGGGGTGGTTTTTTTTTGGTTTTGTTTTTTACTTTTGCTCCTTTCTCACTCCCTCCTGCTTTAGAGGGAAAAGAAATTTCTCTGTTGAAGGATCTTACTTTACTGGTTTGGGGCAAATAACTAGAACCTAAGATTCCTGCCAGTATACTGGGAGACTCTTAAGCATCTCTTAATTTACCCTGTCCTTTCTGAAGAAGATGGAAGAAAAAAACATACAAACAAATCCAACAACTAGATTTGGAGTCAGGAGAGCTGGGTTTGAAGTCTGGCTTAATTACTTATTACCCATGTGGCACTGAGCAAGGTTCTTTCTCTGAGCCTTAGTTTCTTCTTCTGCAACATGAGGAGATTGGTCTGTTTCTAAGATTCTTCCCAGCTGCAAATCCTATGATTCTAAGTTTCAGAGACAGTACGATGTAGTAAGAAGAAGACATGTCAGGAAGTCTTGAATTATAATCTGACTTCAAACACTCAAAAGCTATATGATCCTGTGTGAGTCCCTTTCCTTTTCTGGACCTCAGTTTCCCCATCTGTAAGACCATCATTTATCTGAGAACAAGAATAATAAGGGAGAAAAAGAATAATATTTGTATCACACGCCACATGGAGCTGTTAGGAGAATTAAATGAGAGAATGTGTCTAAAAAAGTACAGACTAGTGGGCCATTATTCTTTAAGGTATGGGGGCCATCAGAGCCAACAAAACTTGGCCCTGTTGCATTCTGAGTCTAGTCCTTGGTCTAACGTCTGGAGGTTTGCAATCAATCATTCAAACAGTACTTGATTTTTGTCAGGTACTGTTAGACAACGGGGATACAATGACAAAGAAGAAAATAATTCTTACTTGCAAAAAACTTATATTCTAAGGGCCCTCCTAGCTCTATATCCAGTGTCCTAAGGGCCCTCCTACCTCTGACATTCCATGTTCTAAGGGCCCTCCTACCTCTGACATTCCATGTTCTAAGGG
>JAJPUD010001337.1:238543-272699 GCA_023553655.1 Myrmecobius fasciatus
CCATGTTCTAAGGGCCCTCCTACCTCTGACATTCCATGTTCTAAGGGTCCTCTCAGCTCTGACATTCCATGTTCTAAAGGCCTTCCTACCTACCTCTGACATTCCATGTTCTAAGGGCCCTCCTACTTCTGACATTCCATGTTCTAAGGGCCCTCCTAGCTCTACCTCCAGTGTTCTAAGGGCCCTTTCAGCTCTACCTTCAGTGTTCTAAGGGTCCTTTCAGCTCTGACATTCCATGTTCTAAAGGCCTTCCTACCTCTGACATTCCATGTTCTAAGGGTCCTCTCAGCTCTGACATTCCATGTTCTAAGGGCCCTTTCAGCTCTACCTCCAGTGTTCTAAGGGTCCTTTCAGCTCTGACATTCTGCCTTCTAAGGTCTTTTCCAGCTCTGACTCACTAGACTCTGGGTTCTATGTTCCAGTCCTTTCTAGCCCAGGCATTCTATGTTCTGAGAACTTTTCTAGCTCTGCCATTCTGCATTTCAGTTTCTAAAAGGACTCTGGAGCTCATTGATCTTAGGCTGTCAGAGACACAGGAGTCTATATCCAAGCTAAGGGAGGTCCCTCACCCTACTCCCCACCCCATCTCCTGGGCCCTGGAGGGGACTTGCCCTGGTTGAGGGAAATTCCACCCAGCCCTTTCTCTTAAGTTCTGGAAAGGTCAAGTCCGGAAATTCCCCTGGGAGGCCCATTGCTAATGAGGCTCAGGGCTTGTTTGGGGGTGTTGTGACTTTCCAGCCAAAGCCTGTCTTATCCAGGCCAGCATTCCCAGGCTCTCTGACTTCTTTAATTCTTCTTGTCCCCTGCTGTGTTCTTTCAGAGCGTGGGAGTAGGACCCACAGGACCTGTGGAGATGAACGTGGGTGGAGGTGTATGCTATCTGGGAGGATCACCGGCTGTTTGTTTTTTAGAACAGAGTTCAGTGCTGGAACAGAAGCCCAGGACATCTAATCCAGGCCAGTAATTAGTCCCTGGGCTTGCAGACACAGGAAACCTAGGTCCTCTGACTGGTCCCTGGTCTCTGGTCTGGGGCCGTGTGCTTTGTGCCTGAAGCCCCTGTAAGAGCAACCTTAAGGTGGGCTCCAGTCACCCCTAGGGCTGAGAGGAGAACATCAGCACTGACAGGTTAGAATTATCATCTCCCCTTCTGACACAAATTTCTCCTCCACTCTCTAGTTTTCCCTGGAGCACTCACTCTCTTATCTTTTCCCTGCAATGGGTGTATATATTGACTGGTTGGATTGGTGGGGAGGTGAGTGTATATGTATATATGGTGGTATGTTTGAGGCTATGTAGGATGTGTGTGGGATGTATATGATTAAATATACACAGGTGTATGTGCGTGTGTGTGTGTGTGGGGGGATAGAGGCAAACTAGCCCCATGGTTCTCAATCTGGAGTCTGAACTGTTTTTTTTTCTTTTTTAAAAATATTTTATGTATAAAATAATTGATTTTCTTTGTAATCCGACAAATTTATTTTATGCATTTGGAAGCATTATTCTGATAAAAGGGCCCAGAATTTCCACACAGAGTCTCTGCTTTTCAATTTGGAGTCTATGGATGGACCTGTTTTTTCCCTTTTTTTAAAGTATTAAGTAATTGATTTCCTTTGTAATCCTATGAATTTATTTTATGCATTGAAAACAGAATTCTAATAAAGAGCCCAAAAATTTCACCAAAAGATTCCATGATTCTCAATCTGGAGTCTGAACCTGTTTTTTTTTTTTTTAATTATTCTTTATAACTCTATTTTGTTGTAATTGATTTCCTTTTTAATCCTATGAATTTATTTTATACATTTGAAAACATTTTTCTGGTAAGGGATCCAGAGAATTCACCAGAGGAGTCCATGGCAACAAAAATGTTAAGTATTCTTTTCTTTTCTTTTTTTTGCTGAGGCAATTGGGGTTAAGTGACTTGCCCAGGGTCACACAGCTAGGAAGCGTTAAGTTAAGAACCTTTGTTTTTGATCAAGGTCATTGACCTGGGGACAATTCCAATTCTTATTTTTTTTTTTTCTTGGAGGTAGTTGAGCCAGTCATCTGAAAGTGAATCCTGGTCTCCTAGAAGTCCCTTTCAGAGAGGGATGGGCAAGTGGGGCTTGTTAATCCTTGGGCAAGGACTCAAGTCCCTGTTATCTTCTCTCCCCCTGGAAAGGAGATCCCAGAATCTTCTCTCCTCCATCCTTCATCCAGCAACATCTGTGTAGTAGCAATGGGGTGGGAGCTGGGGAGAACATCTAGGGGAGAGATGGAAAGAGCGGTCTCATGGATCTGACACTTGGTGTTTCACCCTGGATCTCATGTCTCTTATTTGAAGAAGAAAAAGTTTTGGGGGGAGAATAATAAAATTAATATCACCAGCCTCTGACATCCAGGTCCAGAGAAAAGTACTTTGTACCCTGCAAAGTGCCCTAGAAATGTAAGCGTCTGTGTGGTGGGGGCAGGGGTAAAATCTCTCCTGCTTCTTGAGGTATTTCTTCCTTCTAAAGCTGGAGTGCTCACACATACACACACAAACACACACACACACACACACACACACACACACACACACTCGCTCCTCGCCCCCTGATCTGGGGCTGCCATGGCAACCAAGAAGTATTCTCAGCATCTCATGCCAGGGGTGAACTCAGCCAGGGGCTGACCCAATAAGTGAAGGGGATGTTGGGTGGGGGCAGGAGGAGTGCGCAGATGGACACACTCCAGGGGAGTAATTCTCTGCACCTGTCACTTTTTGGCTCTCCTCCATCCCTGGGGCCAGTGGATCACAGACTCCCCCATCTTATATCTGGAGGAGCGGCTGTGCTTATAGGGAAAAGAGCCTCATGGACAGGGAGCCAGAAGTCTGGGATTCTAATTCTGGAGGATGCTGCTTCCTGTCTCTGGCCCTCAGTTTCTCTCCCTGTAACAAATGCATGACATGCTTTTTGGGGCTTCTTCTGCTCTGAGATCCTAGAGCTCTACAGAAAAGAGACAGAGACAGACTGAGAGAGAGAGAGGGAGAGAGAGAGAGACAGAGAAAGAGAGAGACAGAGAGACAGACAGAGAGAGACAGAGACAGAGACAGAGCCTGAGAGAGAGAGAGACACAGAGAGAGATACAGAGAGAGAGAGAGACAGAGAGAGAGATATTAAACTGAAATTCCACGATTCACCTCCCAGCCCTGGCTACTTTGCTGTTTGGGCAAGTTCTGAGCTCTCTGGTTTTCTTCCACTGGATCAATGTCACTGAAGTGTGGCGTCAGGGCTGGAGAGCTGGTCTTGGAGTCAGGAGGATCCAGATTCAAATCCCACCTCGGACATTTATCATGAGACTCTGGAACAATGTGTGTCTGATTCTTCTTCCATAAAATGAGAGGGTCGGACTCAATGGTCTCTAAGGTTCTTCCCAGTCCTAAAATCCAGTCAATGATCCTTACCCCTTCCCTGCTCTCAAGAGGAAAGAATACATTTATTCTGAGAATAAAGGAGTAAGGAGATATTGAGTCCTTTGGAAGAAATGGGGACCAAGTCAACCCTGCAGTCAGGTGATTTCAGTGCCAGAGGCAAGGGTTTTAAAGGGTCTGCTACTCTCAAAGTTCAAGTGGCTCTGAGGCAGGGCACTGTAGCTGTTCCCAGTATGGGGCTAGATTCCGAGGGATATCTGGACTGTGAGAACATAATTCTCTGGCTTGGGTCCAGAAGCCCAGGACCAAGACTGTCCCTTGCTGAGGAGAGCCAGGGCTCTTAAATGTACAATGTGGAGAACAGGATCACAGTGGACAGCCTTGAGCCAGAAGGAGAAAGTCACCTGCTGGATGCCCCAGGGGCAGAGATTTATAGCTACTCATAGAATTCTAGAGCTGGGAGGGCCCTTAGAACCCAGGATGTCAGAACTGGGAGGGCCTTTAGAACCCAGGATGTCAGAGCTGGGAACCCTTAGAACCCAGGAGGTCAGAGCTGGGAGGGAGCTTAGAACCCTAGAACCCAGGATGTCAGCAGTAGGAGGGCCCTTAGAACCCAGGCTATCAGAGCTGGGAGGGCCCTTAGAACCCAGGAGGTCAGAGCTGGGAGAACCTTAGAACCCAGGATGTCAGAGCTGGGAGGGCCCTTAGAACCCAGGAGGTCAGAGCTGGGAGGGCCCTTAGAACACAAGATGTCAGAGCTGGGAGGGCCCTTAGAACCCAGGATGTCAGAGGTAGAAGGGACTTTAGAGACCATCTAACTTCATGCTCTCATAACTGGAGAAGGGTGGAATGAGTTGTCCCTGGATACTCAGGAAGCTGGATGAAGAGTTGGCAGTTGGACCAAACTCCTGGTCTAGGTTCTTTCTAAGCTTACCCTCTTCTTGTCATGATGCTGTCGGTCGGGGCCATGGCAGCCCTGTGAGATAGAGTATAGGGCCCAAGATGCCCTGCCCTGCTCAGTGTATCTGGTGACTGTTTCAACTCCTGGCTCATTATTCCCTTTCTGATCTTATTCAGTTCTTCTTCCCTATCCCTTTACTCTCATCACCTGCAGCTGCTGTTCAATCAATTGGGTAGGAAATACAGGCTTGGGGGATGCCAGCTCTAACCCTTTCCCCCACTTCAATAAAAGGATTTTTGAGTAGGGGGAGTGACCTGAGCCCAGCTGGACTCTAGAATCTAGGATCTAACAATCTTTTCGGAGTGACCCGTTGGGAAAGACTGGAAGCAGAGAAGCCAGTTTGGAGGCTGATGCATTTGCCAAGTTTTTACCATAGAAGGATGGCCTTGGGATTGAAAAGGAAAACCTTCCCAACCATCAGAGCTGTCACTGGAAAATGGGAGGGACTGTGTCTGGCGATGGTGAGCTCCCTGCTCTCTGGGTGATCAGGATTCAAGCAGAGGCTAAATGAACACTTAATGGGAGGTTGGAGAAGGCATCCCTGCTGCAGGACAAAGTGGATTGGATGGCTTGAGAGAGTGTGGAAGTACACTGAAATAGGAATCCATCCTCGCTTCAGCATCCAGGTGATAAAACTGACCAGCCTGACCCCTCTCTCCTCTCCACGCAGTCTTCGATCCAGTAACACTGGCCTTTTTGTTCCCATCTCATCTCTCGACTCTGTATTTTCACTGAGCTTTGTGTCACAAAGGCCCGAGTTCATGGAGACCTGGCCCTTACTAGCTCTGTGATCTTAGGCAATTTACTTGAGGGAGGTTTCATTTGCACAGGCAAAAAATTGACTGAATTTCCTCTAAGGTCCCTCTAGGTCTAAGCCTAAGATACGTCCCTCACCTGAGGTCCGATTGAGTTAAATTCAGACTCGTCATCAGTTGGCTGCTGGATAATGAATTTTCTTGGAGATTTTTGGCAATGTTGTGGCAGGGCTGGAATATGTATCTATGCAATGATGGGGAGAAAGGGCAGTGAAGGAGGGAGGACACCATTAAAACAAAATCATGAATCCTTAAAAGTATGGATTATTACCATCTAAGACCTTTTCCATTCTTTTGGAAGCTACCTATCTTTGAGATATCTTGAAAATTGAGTCACTATTGCCTTTAAAATGGTGTCCCTTCCAGCATGAATTTCTTTTATGTTTACTTGGCTTGGCCCAGTTGCAATTCCTGACTTAATTTTCTTGAGTGCCATTTTCACTTCTTCACTTAGAGTATTCGGTACTGGGATGGTCAAGCCCAAATGTGATGACTTTGTATTGATGATGAGAATTAATGGCTACAGAAATGCTGGCAAATCCATTCCATTTCATATCTTTTTGTTCGGTCTTTTTTCCAGTCTTGTCTGACTCTTTGTGACCCCATTTGGGGTTTTCTTTCTTTCTTTTTCTTTTTTTTTTATTTGGGGTTTTCTTGACAAAGATACTGCAGTAGTTTGTCATTTTCTTTTCCAGATCATTTTATAGAGGAAGGAACTGAGGCAAACAGGGTTAAGTGACTTGTCCAGGAGCACACAGTTTAAGTCCAGATTTGAACTCAGGACAATGAATTTTTCTGATTCTAGGTCTGATGCTCTATCCCCTGTATCACCTACTGTAAATTCTCAAAGGACGGTCTGGCTTAATTGGATCTTTTCTAGAGTGTTTATGTCTCCACTCCTTTTCACTATTCTGAAAGGTGATACTACTCATGATCACAAAGTTGGCATCTTGGCAATGGATAGAGTTCATAATCTAAGTTGATTCTTGGACTTAATCTTTAAAGGGAGATAAGACAAACACAGAAGGAGATATTTATCCAGATGGAGAGCTACATCAAGAGGAACCAGTGCCAGGTGGAGATATATAAGGAAAAATTAAATGAGTAAGAGAGAAAAAGGATTTGGAACCTTGATGACAGAAGGAGGGAGAGGGGATGGAGATACCCAGCCCTACTTGCTCCTAGTGGAAAGGCCACGGTCTACACTGTGAATTGTCCCCAAGTTGAAGAAGGATCGACTTGGCAAGAAACCACATTCGTCAAGGAGCAATCCAAAGCCATCCATATGTTGATACCATTTGTTATGTAGACTGCATAGGTCCAGAAGGAAGGTAGGATCCACCAGAATGTGGGCTGCCTGAAGCCTTCCAGAAAGGGAAAGAGAGTTGCCTGGATACTTGCAAGAGAGCTAAGGGATCTTGTGGGGACAGAAAACATTCTGGTATTCTCTTGGGAAACCATGGGTGGGGGACAAAGTGATTTATAGAGATTATTATTGGGAGAGACCCTAATAGGGAACCCCAATCCAACTGTGTTAGGAAATGGGACAGATGACATGTAGACTCCACAGATTCTTCTAATTTTCTGTTAACTTCTACTTTTTCTTTCTTTCTTGCCTTTTTAAAAGCAGCTGATGATTTGACTGCAGACACAAAGCTAATTCGGAAATGACTCCCACAACATCAGTAAACAGTAATTTTCTGTTTTTTAAAATATAATCAATTTCATTTTTGGATGATGTTATTCAGTGTTTACCAAGCATAGCACCTTCATATTCTCTTCCTGAGAAAAGTAGTCATGACATCTCTATATTGATGACTCTCGCATGGATAAAACAAATCCTGGTTTCTCCCCCTCAGCTTCCACCATACGCCGTCAATTACCCGCTGGACCTCTCAAACGGGAAGTTCTATAGTCATTTCAAATTCAGCACGTCCACAGAAGAACTCATTATCTCTCCCCCCCCAAACCCACCCCCTTCCCTACTTTGCTATTACCACAATCTTTCTAGTCTCACACTTTTGTAACCTTACCATGATCTTTGACTTCTCACTCTCTCCATCCACATATCCTTTGTTGTTGTTCAGTTGTGTGACCTATAGGCCATAGCACCCCAGCCCTTTCTATTCTCCACTATCTTTCAGAGTTGAAGTCTGTCCAGGATCCTGTTTGTTTCTATCTCATCATCTGCTGTCCCCTCCTCCTTTTGACTTTAGTTTTTCCTAGTGTCAGGGTCTTTTCCAATGAATCCCATCTTCTCATTTTGGGGTCAAAGTATGTCCTATCAGTTGCCTTTTCAATTTCTATGATAGTTCTCCCCTTTCTTGGATTCTTAGAATCAAGTATAAAATCTTCTGTTCAGCTTTTAAATCATTGCCTCAGTGAATCTGCCCAATTTTTTGGACTTTCCTTCTCCCTTCCCCCATATACTTTTGATCTAGCAGATCTGTTTCCTACACAGGGTATACCATCGCTGTTCTCTGTGACTTTGTGTTGGTACAGACTACTTGGTTATCCCAGTACTATCCCAGTCACTGGACAAAGACCCCCACTTAGAACACCAACAATTAATGGTCACAGAGATAGGGACTGTGATATTACCAGTCTCGTCACCAGTACAGATTGGTGTTTCTCTACAATTTATAGTCTTAAAGAATTGTTTAGACATTGAGGTATTGAACTCAGTCTCCTCAACACTCCCAAGTGCCACTGGAACCAGATAAAATAAAATATATATTGGACCTAGTGGGAAGGCCACAGTCTACACTGTATGAGTTGTCCCCAAGTTAAAGAAGGATCAGCATGGCAAGAGACCACATACGTTAAGAAATGATCCAGAACTATCCATATGTTGGTACCATTTGTGATGTATACTGCATAGGTCCAGAGGGAAGGTAGGATCCACCAGAATGTGAGCTGCTTGAATATAATAATATAACATAATATAACGAATTACATATATAGAGGATTTAATATGTGATTTTCTAAGTCATTTTGTAGTTGGCGGGTATCCTTATATAGGGTTTAGAGAATTCTATTTGAATTCGGTGCCACTGGCTTAGAGTTACAAACAAATCCAATAAACATTTATTAAGCACCTGTGTCCTGCTCTTTGTGACCCCATCTGGGATTTTCTTGGCAAAGATACTAGAGCAGTTTGTTATTTCCTTTTCCAGCTCATTTTACAGATGAAGAAACTGAGGCACACAGGGTAAAGTGACTTGCCCAGGATCACACAGCTAGGAAGTATCTGAGGCCAGATTCAAATTCAGGATGATGAGTCTTCTTGACTCTAGGTGTGGTACTCTACCCACTACATCATGGGGGTATAATTTTAAAAAATAAACGGTTCTTACCCTCAAGGATCTGCAGTGATGGGTGTATGTGTGTGTGTGTGTTTGTGTGTATGTGTCTGACACACACACAACAGGGGATAGACACACATCTGGGGTAGAGAAGCAATAAATGCTTCTAAAGTCCAGTTTCTGCCCTCCATAAAAGGCATGGGGAGGACTTTAGTGCTCCACCCTCCAGCCCTCCAATCAGAGGGGAAAAGAAGCTTGGGAGATGCATCTTGTTTCATGGAATAGAATCCAGGCAGCAGATGCAGAATGGAATGAGGATGTATCAGAGGCTGTTTTTGAACCTGGGTCCTAAAGCTTTCAAAGCTAGTTCCTAATTACTCCAGTATGGTACTACTAATTTGCTTAGAACATTTTTTTTTGATTAAAGCTTTTTATTTTCAAAACATATACATAGATAATTTTTAGCATTCACCTTTGCAAAACTTTGTGTTCCAATTTTTTTCCATCCTTTCCCCTAGATAGCAAGTAATCCAAAATGTTAAACATGTGCAATTCTAGAACAGAAGTTTTTTAACCTGGAGTCTGTGGAGAGATTTCAAGGGATTTATTAACTTGAATCAGAAAAAAATACATTTTTATTTCAGCATAATTGTTCTCTTTTGTAATACTGTATATTTATTTCGAGCATTTACAACCTTTTTATTCTGAGAAAGGGATCACAGGCTTTATTAGATTGTCAAAGGGGTGCAAGTCATGATAAAGATTAAGGATCCTTTGTGCTTCCCATCTCCTCCCATTCTCTTTGTGGTTGTTCTGCTCTCATCACAGCCCGTAGTCCTGGAGTTCTCCAGGACCGAGGGCCATTTCAGAATCTAACTTGGTTCTTGGGTCATAACAGCCAACAAAATTAATTACTTAATGATCTCTGCCCTGCCCATAGCTAGGTGGACCCTTGGATGGAGACTCAGTCAGCCACCTGGACAACACTCAGAGCCCTGCCATCTGGGTATGGCCTAATTGAGCCTGACCATAGCTTTTAAGAGCCCACCCCAAAAAGGGAGGAGACATTGGGTTAGGGAGCATTGGAGAGCCTCATAGGATGGTGGAATAAGTCCTGAATTTAGAAGCAGATTATTCAAGTCCAAATGACCAAATCTTATCTCTGTTTCTCACTACCTCATAAATGGGCTCTGGGAAGGGTTCTAGGTGATGCAGAGTGGGTAGAGTGTTGGACTTGGAGTCCGAATCCTATGCTGCCTGATACATGCTGTGATCATGGGCAAATTACTTCTCCCTATGAGTCTCAGGTTCCTCATCTCTCAAAGGGGATTCGGTGCTTTACTTCACAGGGCTATTAATGAGGCCCAAATGAAATGATGTGTGGCAAATTTTAAGTCACTATTTATTAAGATAGTGTGGATTTTTTTTTGTGCTATAGGCAGAAGACTCAGGGGAGCAGCTTTGGAGGTATTTAATGGGGATGGAGAGATCTTGGAGAAATCACTCCATTGCAACTCACTTAACCAAAGTTTCTTCATCTGGAAAATGAGATCTCTATGAGTCTTGATGGGAAGTGGGTGGTACAATGGTTAGAGTGCTGGTCCTGGAGTCAGCAAGAGTCATCTTCACCATTTCAAATCCAGCCTAAGATACTAGCTGTGTGACCCTGGGAAAGTCACTTAACTCTATTAGCCTCAGTTTCCCCATCTGTAAAATGAGCTGGAGAAGGAAACGGCAGAGCACTCCAGTATCTTTGCCAAGAAAATCCCAAATAGGATCACAAAGAGATAGACACTGCTAAAACGACTCAACAACAGCAAAGCTGAGTCTTTGACACTTATTTGCTGAGCGACAATGGGAAAGTCCCTTCCCTTTTCAGGAGCTCAGTTTGCACCTCTAAAATGAGAAGGATACTCATTTTCCTGCCAGTTTTAGTGGTTTGTTGTTAAAAAACCACTCCTTAAAGAAGTGTGATCTCTCAGGTTCTTTCCAGCTCCAAATCCTAGGACCTTTGAGGTTCCTACAATACTGAAATTCTGGCTGGAGAGGGAGGGGGTAGATTTTAAGGAACAGATCTAAGGGGCTGTAACCAGCCTCGGGAAAATAAATGGCATAATTTCCATCCCCTTCAGCATCCAGCCTCCTCTGATGTCCTCTGGAAGTGTCTGAATTGGCTTTGGGGAACAATTTGAAACTCATTTTCATCGAGGCCCCAGTGACTCATAGCTGCTTGAAGTGTGACCCTGCCAAGGACAGTTGCATTTTCAGAGGCATCTTGGTCCTATAGCTAAAGGGATAGAACTCTAACAGTGGAATATCAAGCATCAGCCAGGTATGATTAGAGCTGACATGCAATTTACTAAAGATTTGCAAAATAATTTCTGTACAGAATGAAAGCTCCTTCAGGATTTAATTTTGGCTTTGCAGCTCCAGAGCGCAGTAGGTGACTTAGCACATAGTTGGCCCTTAATCAACAAGCATTTATTAAGCTCTTACTATGTGCCAGGCACTAAACTAACCAATGGGGAGTACAAGGGAGGAAAAAACACCCAGATTATACCTCCAAGGAATTTATATTTTAAATGAGAGACACATTTACATAAATAAGAACCTGTCAATTACTTAGTGTATAATCCTGATGGATCTCATTTGATGTTTGCAATAGTCTTTTGAAGTAGGTGCTATTTTATACCCAATTTACAAATAAGAATACTGAGAGTATACATAAGGCAGTATCAGGTAAACATCCTGGACCTTCCTAGCTCCAAGTTCAGTATTTAAAAGTCACTAAAATTTGCCTAGTGTTTTTCAAGTTGTTTAAAGCTTGAAATTTAAAAGTGTTTTTGTATCCATTATCTCTTCTGAGCTTTTTGCTAACCTGATAAGGTAAATACTCTGGGAGTTATTTTTTCCTCCATTTTACAGATGAAGCAATTGAGGTTGGATGAAGTGAAATGACTTGCTTATGGTCAGTTAGCTGGTGCATTTCAGAGGTGGGATTTGAACTCAAGTCCGGCTCAAATGAAGGCACTGTTTGGGGAATGGGGGCAACAGATACATATATTGGAGGAGAGAGCTGAGAGAGAGCTTGTCATCCTTTTTTTTTCTGTTCCCCCTCACAGATATGGTCCAGTGTTCCCCTACCTAGTTTGATCTGAGTCTGGGTTTGAGGAATAGGGCCTGCAATGTTTTGGGGTATCCCATATTCTCCTTACTAATTTGATTTGGGTTGGGGGATTCAGGCCTGTATTGTCCCAGGGTATAAGCTTGAAGCTTATTGTGTGTGTGTGTGTGTGTGTGTGTGTGTGTGTGTGTGTGTGTGTGTGGTGTGTGTGCTTTATAGGGGAGGACTAGGACAAATAGCAGCCAAGTTTCCCTTGCCCATCCAGACCTAGAGAGGGGTGATAAGACACAATCCTCCCCCCAGTTCCCCACACATACACATACTAGTCTACTTTGCCAGTTTCCACTCTCCTTGCTTCTTTCTTTGTCATCAGTGGCTGATTGTCTAATGCCTTAAAACCCTGCAAAGCTCCCTAAATGAAGTTCCTCACCAATCCAGTGAGGTCAGTCTAGTAATCCACATGATTAAGAACCAAATGGATGAATCTAGTTCTAGTTCTAGTTCTGTGTAGTTAGGTGGGCAGTCCATAGATCTAACCCATCAGACCTTTCAAATGGATCATGAGCTGAGCTTGGAAATGAATTGGAGGAACAGAGTGGGCTGGCTTGCACCTAAGTTATGGAGCTGGACTCAAAGCATTCCCTGGCCCAAAAGCAATGGCAGCTCTCCAGTGATGTTACAAGGCCGTGACTCGTGGACTTAACACTTAACCTGTGCTGAGAGTGCGTTCAGATTCTACCATCACATCTCATTTAACATCTATTCCCTACTCATCAGTCAAACTAGAATTTATAAAGCACTTATGAGCGGTCAGGCATTATGCTAAACTCTGGTAGGCTGGTGGATCTTCATTCTCAAAGAGGAACAAAATGGTATCACTGTGTTAGAGTCGAGTTACATGCATCCGACTATGGCTGATCAGACCCACATGAGCTCAGAACGCTCTGCCACAGGTCGGACACAAATAGTCCATATGAACATTTGGGGTGGATTCTCTAACTTTGCACATTTTGCATTTCTTCTGGGCTAACTCACTCTAGGGTTACAAAGAAAGACTCTCAAAGAGCTCATCAATTAAAGGAGCATCCTTCTTGTACTATCAGATTTTTTTTTAAAGTTAAACATGTACAATCCTTTAAAAATATTTCCATATTTGTTATGTTGTGAAAGAAAAACCAGACCAAAAGGGAAAAAACCATGAGAAACAAAAAACAAGCAAGCAAACAAACAAACAAAGATGAAAATTTTATGCTTCCATCCACGTTCAGTCTCCATAGCTCTCTGGATGCAGAAGGCATTTTCCATCCCAAGTCTGTTGGATTTCTTGGATCACTGCATTTCTGAGAAGAGTCAAGACCATCACAGTTGATCACATAATCTTGCTGTTATTGTGTACAATGGTTTCTTGGTTCTGCTCATTTTACTCAACATCAGTTCACATAAGTCTTTCCAGGCTTTTCTGAAATCACCTGCTGACTGTTTCTTGTAGAAAAATAATATTCCAGGGGCAGCTAGGTGGCGCAGTGGATAGAGCACCAGCCCTGAAGTCAGGAGTACCTGAGTTCAAATCTGGTCTCAGACACTTAACAAATTCCCTAGCTGTGTGACCCTGGGCAAGTCACTTAACCCTAATTGCCTCAGCAAAACAAAAGAAAAAAAAAGAAGTGAAAAATAATATTCCATTATATTAATAGTCCATAACTTATTCAATAATTCTCAATCTGATGGTCAGTTTCCAATTCTTTGCCACCACAAAAAGGGCTGCTACAAACATTTTTGCACATATGGGTCCTTCCCCATCTTTTATGATCTCTTTGGGATACACACTTAATAGTGACCCTACTGAATCAAAGGGTGTGCCCTGTTTTATAGCCCTTGGTGCACAGTTCGAAATTGCTCTCCAGAATGGTTGGATCATTTCATAACTCCACCAACAAAGCATTGTACTACCATATTCAAATGGTACCTCCAGCCTCCTCCCTTCCTAATTCAGCTTCTAAATTGACATTTTTAAAGCCCAGTCCGGATCAAGTCATTCTCTTGCTCAAGAAACTATAGTGGTTCCCTATTATCTCAGAGACAAAATACAGGCTCCCCAGCCTGCCATCAAAATTTCTCTGCCATCAGATTCTCAGGATGGATTACCTGTCATCCCTTTTTCGCTCTACGTTCTAGCAAACTCGACTACATTTGTGACTTTGGACAATGGAAATGTTCTCCTTTCTCAGCACCAAAGAAATCAGCCTAGTAATCCATATGATTAA
Organism: Myrmecobius fasciatus; assembly: GCA_023553655.1. NCBI lineage: Eukaryota > Metazoa > Chordata > Mammalia > Dasyuromorphia > Myrmecobiidae > Myrmecobius > Myrmecobius fasciatus. The sequence continues at coordinate 252,401 of JAJPUD010001337.1, forward strand.
GAACCAAATGGATGAGCTAGGTCTGTTAATTCTAGACTATGTAGATAGATGAACAGTTCATAGATTTGGGCACTGGGGTAGGTGCTAGAGATACAAAGAAGGAAATAGTCTCTGCCCTCAAGAAGTTTATATTCTATTAGTAAAAATGACTTCTCTGGTTTCCTCCCTGTTGGTCCCATGATCCTTAAAAGTTTTCAGTTCCTTTGGAAATTCCCAGAGGGTCGGAAGTTTTTGTTTAATCTCAGCATCTGGTAAGGTACCTGAGCAGACAGTGTAGCTTGAGAAGTGTTTGTGGAATTGAACTGAGTGGAATTCTCCACATCTGGAATACCAGACTCAGTCCTGGGCACTGCTTTTTAGGAAGGGCAGGAAGGAGCTGGAGGGCATCTTTGGGCAGGGTATCCAGGAGCAGATGAAGATTAGGATTGTGGTAAAGGAGGAGAGGTCCAGAAACTGTTTTTAGGTGGGTGTATGTTCTGTGGGCAGTATTTATCTTGAAGAAGAGAAGGCTAAGGGTGTGAAAGGATGATGCTCATTCTTTTTAAATGTTTAAAGGTCCCTCATTTGGAAAAGCGATGAAGCTACTTGTGCTTGGCTCTAAAGAGCCGAGCTAGCAAGAGTGGCTGGAAATTGCTGAGGGAAGATTTTGGACTTGATGGGCTTCCTAAAAATGAGAGCAGTACAGAAGTGGGGCAGACTGCCTTGGGTTGGGTGCTAGTGGGCTCCCGTCACTTGCAAGGGAAGGCTGAAGAAGCTCTTGGTAGGGAAGGGATATTTTGGAGGGGGTGTTCCTTCAAGCTCCAGAATTCTTTGATTCTATGAAAACTCAAAGGAGTTTGGTGGGTTTTTAAAAAATATTTTGATTCTATATTTCAGTATGATTGATTTCCTTTGTCATCCTACATGTTTTATTTTGTGCACTTAAGAAGATATTTTTAAAGACGGGGTCCATAGGTTTCATGAAATTGCCAAAGGGGTTCTAGATTTAAAAAAAAAGTGAAAAATTCCTGCCTTACAGCAGTATGTTCTGTATGACTTCATATCTATAATGGGTATTGTATTTCTTGCCTTTTCAGTGGGTGGGGGAGGGAGTGGAAGAAGGAGAGAATTTGGAACTGAAAATAAAATTGAGAAGAAAAAAGGAAAAAAAATCCAGCATTAGATCATCTAATTCAATCTTGCCTCTGTTGTTTATTACTTATGTGGCTCTGGGTAACTCACTTCATCTCTTTCGGCCTCAATATCTTCATCAGTAATAATACTGAGCATTCATATAAATATATATATGTCACTTTAAGGTTTATAAAATGCTTTACATAGGTTAACTCATTGGATTCTCACAGTCACACTGGGAGGTGGGCGCTATCATTATCCTTATCTTAAAAATGAAGAAACTGAGGCAAAGAGATGTTCAGTGTGATTTATCCAGGGTCACATAGCTAGGAAATGTCTGAGGCTGGATTTGAACTCAGGACTTACCGATTCCAAGAGGTGCCTGGGTACTACCTGTAGTAACACCTGGAGCCTCAGATGAAATGAGGATGTGGGACATGATGCCTTCCGTTCTCTTCCTTCTTTAAGCCTCTGATTTCATGATCCATTCAGTGGACCCAGCCATGAGGATAGAGTCAGGAAAACTCAAATTCAGATCTGGCCTCAGACACTAGCATTGTACCCTGAGCAAGTCACTGAATCCCTGTTTGCTTCATTTTCCTCATCTGTAAAATGGAGATAGTAATAACATCTGCCTCCAAGGGCTATTATGAGGCTCAAATGAGATATTTGTGAAGTCCTCTTTTCTTCCTTCTTTTCCTCCTTCCCTTCCTCCCTCCCTCTCTCTCTCCCTTCCTTCCTTCCCTCCTTCCTTCCCTTCTTTCCTTCCCTTCTCTCTCCTTCCTTCCTTCCTTTTTTCTCCTTCCTTCCTGCCTGCCTGCCTTCCTTCCTTCCTTCCTTTTTTCTCCTTCCTTCCTGCCTTCCTGCCTTCCTGCCTTCCTGCCTTCCTTCCTCTCTTTCTCCTTCCCTCCCTTTGTACCCAAACCTACTACAATCCTTGAAGTAAAGGACTTGCCCAGGGTCACATAACCAGTTTGGGTCAGAGGCAGTGTTTGAACCCTATACCTCCAGTCTCCAAGGTCAGCTCTTTAAAATTCACAAAGACACTTTCCTCACCAAAGCCTTGTGAAATAGGCGGTGTCAATATTATCTCCCTCATTTGACAGAGGAGGAAACTGAGGCCTGGAGAGGAGAAAGGATCCATGGTCATGTTGCCAATGAGAGGCCCAAGCGGTATTTGAGCCCAGGGCCCCTTTTTGGGGGGGGTGTCGGGCATTTTCCTCTGCCCCACCTTTCTCTGTAGCTGAGTGTTTTTATGTGCACGGACATGTGCAAGCTCCTACATGTGTGTGCATGTGTCTGTTCTGCAAAACTGGGCAGAAGCCACAGCGGCAAGCCTTTCTCCCCGTGCTCACACCTTCAGAAGAGCCATTAAAGCATCTTAAATCCCGGGTCTCCATTCCGGGGGAGCTCTCACTGCGGGGACAACGAGTGTGAAATTCAATTCGCACTAATTATCCCGAAGTGAGAGATGCTGGCAAGGAGTTGGCTGCCTTACCCAGACGCACCTCCCGGCAGCCCCAGGGTCCCGTGTGCTGTTTATTTATTTATGGACAATGGGAGGAGGCTGGGGGAGGGGAGGAGGGCTGTTGCCATGGCGACCGAGGCTGCTGGGCTGGGGCGGAGGGAGGTGTGTTTCTGGGAGGCTCCGGTGATGCTCTTGTATATGCTCCCATCTCAGTGGAGGTTCGAGGGGCGTCCATAGGCGGGTCTCTTGGGTGTACCTGGCTGTTTTTGTGTGTGTATGGCAGAGGGTGTGTGCTGTTGTGACCGGTGGACATTTGTGTGGTTGCTGAGTGTGTGTAAAAACATGTGTGAAAATAATCGCTTGCACTTTTGTAGGTGCTAAGGTTTGCAAAGGGATCCACAGGTATTCGCCATTTGTTCCTTTCAACAACCCTACAAGTTAAACGTGACTTGTAGGTGCTCTAATTATTCCCCTTTTACAGATAGGTAAACTTTGATATCAAGAGAAATACTAGACACCTGGTGGTGAGGTGGTTAACGTGCTGAGCCTCAGGGTGAGGAAGCCCTGAGTTCAGATTCTGCCTCAGATACTTAGTCGGGTGACATTAGGCAAATCATTTAATTGCACTGCCTGCCTCAGTTTCCTCATCTGTAAAATGGAAATAGTGATAATATATACCTTCCCAGAGTTGCTCTGAAGATGAGATGATACTTGTAAAGTACCCAATAAATGTTCTTTATTATTATTTGCTGAGGCAATTGGGGTTCAGTGAATTGCCGAGAGTCACACAGCTAGGGAATGTTAAGTGTCTGAAACCAGATTTGAACTCAGGTCCTCCTGACTTCAGGGCTGTTACTCTATTCACTTCGACACTTAGTTGCCCATTTTATTATTATTCTTAAAGAATCAGCCCAGGACCATGCAATTAGTATATATCAAAGATGAGGTTTAATGTTGGGTTTTCCCTTCTCCAAGTCCATCACTTTATTCCATCTAGTTGCTGTGTGTGTGTGTGCGTATGAGAGACAGAGAAAGAAACAGACATAGAGAGAGAAAAAAATGAGTATGTCACTGTGTGTATCTTGTGTGTTTGTATATTGTAGTTGAGGGTATGTATATAGTTGAAGATATGTCTGTGGATGTGTACAGTTCCATGTGTCTATATAGCTATCAGTATACGTAACATTATTTAAGGATTCACCATATAGCTTGTATGTGATTGTGTTGTATGGTTGAGGGTGTATATGTGGTTGAAGGTATTGGTGTATGTCTATATTTCTCTGTGTAATTATGCCTGAATGTGAATTCAGATGTGCAAGAATAGGAGAATCTCTGTGTGACTCTGGGTGAATGTGTTTGTGTGCCTGTGATGATTGTATGTGTGTGCATGTGTGAATTGAGGGCTTTTTGCCCAATAATTGTGCTCTGGGCAGAATTGGCTGATGTGGGGGGGAACCTGCGGGTGTAATGGGAGTCTGTGATGGGTCTCAGCATGGAAGCTCGCTGTGTTTTTTTGTGGGATTGGGACCATATTTGCCGTCAAACAGTGGTTTGTGAGGAGTTGTGTGGGCAGGTCACTGTTTCCAAGCCATTTATCCATTAATTAGTGATATTCATGGTCCTTGCTGTGATGGATCGTTAGCCTTGGGAGGGCCCCAACCATTGTAACAGGAAAAAAACCTCCCATTCCTGCTGTCAGAAGCCTTGTATAATTTAGAGCTGCTTACATTATGGCAGGGCTAAGTCTTTCCAGTTCCCTCCCTCTCTTTCCTTTCTCCCAGAATCTGCTAGAAGGGATCTCAGAAGCCATGGAGTCTAAACCTTTCTTGAAGAGAAAATGCCCTCTAGAAGATCAGTGAGATTCAAATCCTCCTGCAAGCCTGGTTTAGGCTTTCAGGATACAGACACAGAAATGGGCCAGTGGTGGTTCTCCAGAAGTTCCCATGGGGGTGAGTGGGCAGGAGGGAGTGTATACAGAGAAGTTCATACAGGATAATTTTTGGGGTGGGGGTGGCAGGAGAAGCAAGGGCCAGTGTTGGGGGGGGGGTTGGGAAAGGGATTGCTTTGTTTTTTCCCTTTGACCTCAACATCAAACACGGTGTTGGGCACATGGGCATTTAATACATGTCTGTTGGTGGATTGTTTGATGGTTTTTGAGCTGACGTTTGAAGGAAACTAGAAAATCCAGAGGGGAAGAGAGAAAGAGAGAGCATTTTAAGCATGGGGGCAGGAAGGATGAGGAGGGAAGTTTTAACAGGTCCAATTACTGAGATGCACATCCCTGGAGCCCAAGGGTCAGGCTCAGAGGCCCAGAGGCCCAGAGGTCAGAGATGGCCAGGTTAGTGAAAAAGCAGAGTGTGAGGGGAAGTTGAGCAAATTAAAAACAGGCAGAAAAGTTGCCTCTGTTTAACACCTCCCTATTCCCTATGGTACAAGAAGACCTCAACCTCCACAAAGCAGTGTATCCACTTCAGTGGCAGTTCTAATAGTTAGGTAATCCTTCCTTATTATCAAATTCAAAACTCAAGTTTTCCTCATCTCCTAGCTAAAGATTCCCAATTCCTTCAGCCAGTCTTTGTATGATATGGTTTCCATGCTTGGTCCATCAGACTCCTCTGGATGGGTTAAAAAGGCATGTCAATGTCCTTCCTGAATGGGATGCCCCAAAAGTTGTTGGATAAGAGCATTCACTCACTTTTCTCTAACTGGATATGACACTTCTCTTCCCTTGGCCCAGGGTCTCAGGAGTTTATTGAATCTCTCTGGCATTATGATGTTGACTCATTTTGACCTTGCTACTCACAAAAACACCTGGGTCGTTTTCCCACAGGAAACATCTCATCTCAGTCTTATTTGGTTTGTGCTCTCCCTTCCTGTAAGACTTGGATTTTAATGTTGCTCAGTCACTCACAGAACTTTGGGATCTCTGGCTTAGAGGGAACAGCAGAAGTCACTAATCCAAACCATCCCTGCTAAAAAAAACTGGGTGGTACAGTGGATAGGGTGCTTTGCTTGGAGTTAGAGAGACCTGCATTCAAATCTAGCCTCAGACATTTATTAACTAGGTGACCCTAGACAAGATACTTAACTTCTGCCTGTTTCTCAGTTTCCTTAACTGTAAAATGGGTGTAATAAAAACAATACCTATGTCCCAGAGCTGTGAGAACCAAGTGAGATACTATTTGTAAAAGTACCTAGCTCATCATAGATACTATATAAATGCTTATTCCTTTCCTCTCTGAGTGCTTTTTTCCTTCTTTCATCTATAAAATATATAATATATGGTTATCGTTTTTTTCTTGAGAATCCTCAGTGAAGGAGGTCTCACAATCAAAGACAAACTCATTCTTATGTTGGGGTAGTTCTAATGGTTAAAAAGTTATTCCTGACATCACACATGCATCTGCTTTTTCACATGCTTTCTTTTCCCAACTCCAGCTGTTCTTAGTTCTGTTTTCTGGAGCCATGTAGATTGGGCCTGATCCTCGGCGCACCTGATGGCCCCTTAAATGCTTGAAGACAATCACCATATTCCAGGGAATCTTTCCTTTTCTAGGCTAATGAAGCCCAGTTCTTTCAACTGATATTCACAGGGCTCAGATTTGAGACCCACATTCTGAGATTAGGTTTCTGGAGAGTAAGGAGAGGACTGTCAGAAAGAGGAAGCAAAGTAGATGAGATTGGCTTGTTGAGAAGGAGCAAAGGGAGTTCTGCCTGACTGGATGGGGGTCATCAAGGTTTGGGTGTTTTCTGTTCTCCAATCCTAGAGTCTGTGGCCAGAACCCTCCTTCCCTATTTCCTATCCTTTGGACCACCATTTTGGAGTTCTGATGCCCCTAGTGTTCCTCTCTCATAAGAACCTACTGGCTATAATGCTTGTCTTTAAAGCAGGAATTTAAATCCATATAATGTTAGAGAGGAAATATTTTTTTAAAATATGGAATTGCAGAACTGGGAGAGTCCTTAGAACACAGGATGAAAGAGCTGGGAGGACATTTAGAACCCAGGATGTCAGATTTGGGAAGGCCCTTAGAACACAGGATGTCAGAGCTGGGAGAGCCCTTAGAACCCAGGATGTCAGAGCTGGGAGAAACTTTGTTAGAACATAGATTTAGCTGGGAAGAACCTGATAGCATAGAATGTTAGAATTATAAGGGACCCCACAGACCATTTAGTTCTTCCTTTCATTTGCCTGAAGAGGGGAAAAGGAGACTTGTGGGTACATTCTTATCAATTGCAATCCCCTCCTTCCCTCTCTCCAGAAGACTTTTGAACTTCAGGGGGCTTTAGAAAAAAAGGCACTTTCTCTAGCACTTGTCCCACCTGCAGCATGTAACCCAATGGCTGCATCTGCCATACTCGGAGCAGGGGTCTGTACCAAGTAGCTTCTGCCCATTTCTCTGTACCAGTACCCAGTGGCCATTCATATGCTTTGGTCCTCAGAAGTAGTGCAGAGGACGTGTTGGGGGGAGGTTGGGGGTGGGCAGAAGTGCTGCAGGAGTGCAGCTGGAGCCATCCCTTGGGGTGGGGACCCTAGCTGCTGAGGGGGGGCAGTCACAGGGGCTGAAAGCCACCCAATGGTCAGCCACCTAGACTCAGGCTCCTAAAACTCTTCTCTTCTCTGATACTTCCCTCCCACCCCCACCCCCAAAGCAAAGGGGAGAATGTTTGGCAGGCCTCCTTTCCATCACTTCTTTCCATTTCAAGACAGCTTGATGTTCATTTTATCCTAATTTTACCTGGGGTGAAGGCGTGAGGAGGAGAGGGAAAGCCTGTGGTTTTTGGCAGGCACATCCTGGGGGTGGGGTGGAGATGGGGGGTGGGGGTGGGATGGGGGCGTTGCCTGAAGGAAGAGGCAAGATGGCTGGGAGAGAAGCTAAATAGAAGGTGGGGAAGAAGCCACTGGGAGCCAAACTTCCCTCTCCCTTCCTCTACTGGGAGATGGGAGCTGGAGGCATCTGCCACTTTTTTTTCTGGCTTTCTTCTCCTTTTTCTCTGTACACAACCTTCTTTTCCTCCTTCTTTCTCCTCCCCCCAGCTCTGCCTTCTCCCTCCTTTCCCCTCCTCTCTTCCTTCCTCCTCTTTCTTTTGCCTCTTCAGCTTTCTTTTTCTCCTTCTTGTCTTTTCTTTCTCCTCCCCATCCCTTCTACACTTTCCCTTCTTTCCTTTTCTTCCCTTTGTTCTTTTCCTCTTTCCATTCATCCTTTTTTTATTTTCCCTGTTTTCTTTCCCTGGCTCTCCTTTCTTTCTCTGCCCTATCTTTTCCTTTCCCTCTTTTCTTTTCTTTCTTCCTTCCCTTCCATATTCTCCTCTCCTCTCTTCTTTCTTCTTCCTCCTTTTTCCTTTATTTCTACTGTCATCTTCTTCTTACATCTTTTCCCTCTTCTCTTTCTCTTCCATTGTTTCATTTATTCCTCTTCACTTTCTATTTTTCTCTTTTCTTCTCCCCTCCTTTTACACTTTCCCCCTCCTCTTCCAGCACTCTCCTTTTACCCTCCTTTCTCTTTCCTTCTCTTTCCTCTTTTTTCTCCTTTTTCCTTCTTTCTTCTTCCTCCTCTTCTTCTCTTTCTTTACCTTTCTTCCTTCTCTTTCCTCCACCCTTTTCTCTTCTCTTCTCTTCTCTTTGCCATTTCTTCTTCTTTCCTCTTTCTTTTTTTTCTTCCTTCTTTCTTCCATTTTCTTCCCTTCTTCTCCCTTCCTTTTTCTTCCCTCCCCCATTGCTCCCTCCCAGCTCTTTATTCTTCAGCCACTAGAGGCCGCCGGGACTCTGTGATCTCAGGGTGATTTATTTGCTGAGTGGGGACACTGTGGGAGGCCGTGGGCCCAGGGACTGCAGGAGGGCAGCCGGGGACCATCGGAAATTCCTGTCAGCCTTTGGCCTTGTGCCCCTGGCAGTCCTGGAGCTTTGCAGCTTCCTCAGCAGAACTCCAAGGAGGGGTGCCAAGCCCCAAGAGGCCCGCTTGGCTGACTTGGGCCCAGCTGACCTTGCGCCTGGGGGATTTCCAGAGAGACTGGGGGACCCTGGGCTGTCCCAAGACCTTCCTATTGGATGGGGATTTTCCCTTCCCAATCCTGGGCTTTAGTCTCTAGCCCTAATTAAGCCATCTCAGTAACTTCCCAGGAAAGAATAATCTGATCATAATAAGTCCCATTTCTATGTTGCTCCCAAGGTTAGCAAACTTTCCTCCCCTCCTTTTGGGCAGCCATTTTCCCTGGGCTTGCTTGGTTGGATTGTTACCTAATTAGGTTTATTTGAGTTTCCTTTACTTTCCCCATTCAGCAAAGCTTCCTCTACCCCACCCCCTTCCTCCTCTTGGCTTTTGTAAATTAAAGAGTAGGAGTAGGTTTAGGGCCTCCTTTGGCAGCTGTCCAATGAGGAGAGCACTTCCCCATGGTCATCACATCTTTCCTCTCCCTGTCTGGTCCAGCCACAGGCACCCTAGCCAGGCTCCAGTGGACGCCTCCTCCCCTCCATAATGCAAGACAGTTCACCCAGCATGTATTGGAGTGCCCATTATGTGCCATCCCATTGTGCTGGGCTGCTCTGGAGACACAAGAGCCCTGCCCACAAGGAGCTTACATTCTGCTAGATGGAAACAACATGGGTGCAGAGAAAAAAAATAGAGGGAATGTGTGTGTGAAAGAGACAGAGGGAGACAGAGACATAGAGAGAGATAGAGACAGGGACAGAGTGAGAGGAGAGACAAATAGACATGTATAGATTGACAGAGACAGAGGCAGAGAGAGAGACAGATTTTATATATATATGTATATATATGTGTATATGTATATATATAAAGACAGAGACAGAGAGACAGAGACAAAGACAGACAGACAAAAAAAGACAGACAGATTATATATATATATATAGAGAGAGAGACACCCACACACAGACAGAGACAGAGACATAGAGAAAGAGAGGAGAGACAAAGAGACATATACAGATTAACAGAGATAGAGACAGAGAGAGAGACAGTTTATATATGTATATATATATATATATATAAAGACAGAGAGAGACAGAGAGAGACACAGAGAGAGAAACACACACACACAGAGACAGAGACATAGAGATAGAATGGAGAGACAAAGAGACATATACAGATTGACAGAGATAGAGACAGAGAGACAGTTTATATATGTATATATATAAAGACAGAGAGAGACAGAGAAACAGAGAGAGAGAGACACACACACACACAGACAGAAAGACAGAGAGATACATAGACAGAGACAGGGAAAGGAAGAAGAATGGCAGCCATGGGACACAGCACTGACAAATTTAACCCTTCTTGACAACCAGCTTCATTTTCTGAGATCAGCCTTAGGGTTAGAAGGCACCTCGGGTACCATCTAGTCTGTGGCTCAGCGAGGTTGTGCCTTGTGTAAGGTCACACAGCTACCAGGGTAACCCAGGTCTCATGGCCTCCCCTGAGATGGTGTCTCTTCTAGGGGGAGGCTAAGAGCTGCTTCTGGGAGAATGTCACTATTACACAGGCCTTGGAGGCTGGGTTTTCAATGTGATGGAGCCTGCTGGATACCTAGCTACCCTGAGACAGAGGAGCACCTTCCTACCAGAAGATGACTGAACTGGGGCCTCAACTCCGACCCTGCCATTCCAAAATTAGGGATAATTCTTTCCCTTGGGCTGGTGTCCTTCACCTACTAGAGAAGGGACCCTTAGAGGTCCCAGTCTTTTCCACACTTTGTATCTTCTCCATTACCTACATGATGCTCTGTATGCAGTAAGTGCTTAATAAAAAATGTTTAATTTAATTGAAGTGCCAAGATCCAGCTGATACTTTTTAGGTAACAGTCTAGTTAGGGAGATACAGCTAACTATCTAAGAAACAAGAGCAGTCCACAGTGAATTGCTAAACTGTTTTTCTTATTTTGTTTTGATCTGGACCTAGGATTTCATGGATGAAGAAACTCCTCATGGGAGTCCTCCCTTTGCCAGTGCAGATCAGCTGCTTGTTTGTAACTTGAGTTATCTTAGATAGTTACTCACACAGCTAGGATTCATCAAAGGTGGAGGGTTAGTAGAGGGTAGGAAGCAAAGGTGATAAAGAGTTTGGAGATCCATTGTTATATTGAAATCCATCCTATAATTGGACATTCTGACCCACATTGTGTCACAGACTTATAGCTTGTAGTCAACAAAGATGCCTAGGACCTTTCCAAGTCATATCTCCTGCATCCTGAATTTATGCTGTAGCTTAAATAATTAAATAAATAAAAATAACTTTTAAATAAATAAATATGAAATAAAACCAACCAGTCTAGTAAGTCTTTATTAAGCATCTATTGGCTAGGTAGTGCCATGGTGAATAGAGTGCACATAGAGTGAGTTCAAATCCAGTTTCAGAAACTTGCTGTGTGACCCTGAGTAAGTCACTTAACCCAGTTTGCCTCAGTTTTTCCATCTGTAAAATAAACTGGAAAAGGAAATGTGAACCATTCCAATATCTTCGTCAAGAAAATTTCAAGAGGGGTCAACAAAAGTTGGATCTGACTAAAAAAAAAAAAGATTGAAAATTGGTTCTGAGGTTGGGAACCTGAGTTCCTTTTCAGCCTTACTTCTGCCGCTTCCACCTGTTGTGAACAAGCCGCATTACTATCTTGGACCTCAATTTCTTCATCTGCAAAATGAGGGAGTTTGGACCAGGTGACCTCTAAGGTCCCCCCAAGATATGGTCTTATGACTATGCTCAAATTATCTCTGCCACTTATTGCTTTTATGATCTCATATAAATCACACCTCTTTCTCTGGCTCCATTTATTCCTCTTTAACATGAAGCATTGGACTAGACCAGAGCTTTTTCACCTTCTTGCAATATGGACCTCTCAGGTAGTCTCATGAAGCCTTGTGAACCCCTTTTCAGAAAATCTGTTTTTGCAAAAAAAAATCATAAAAGAAAGAAATGCAAAATTTGCAGTTAGAATTTAGTAAAAATAATGCAACATTTATGTAATAGTAATGTAATTTTTCCCTCCATTTGAATTCATCCCTTCCCAATGAATCCATGGAACTCTTGGGGGATGTCAATGGATCCCAAGTTAAGCCCCTCTGGACTAGCAGGTCTTTGAGGTCCTGCCCAGTTTATATCTCTGCTGATTCAATCAATGGCCTTTCTTAATCACTTACTCTATGCCAGACACTGTGCTACCCAAAATGCAAGATTTTTGCCTACAGATTTTTATCACTTGAATTGATTCATTGCAGTTTGCTGGGCAGATACTCCTAGTCTCTTTGGCACGGAGGCAGAAAAAGATGGAGGAGACATTTTCTTTGCCTTCTAAGGCTTTTGACTCTGACTTTTTATTTCTCCAAACCACTTCCCTTAGGATCATGGGCTTTGGAGCTGGAAGGGGAATTTAGAAGCATTTACTTGGAAGATTTATCATGATTATTATTTGCAGATGAAGATCCTGAGGACCCGAGAGATGGAACCATTTGCACAACTCACGTAGCAGACCCCAGATTCAAATTCAGATCTGTGGGACCCCCACCCCATCCCCCTTCTTGCTTCATACACTGGCCTCATTTCCACCCTCAGCATTCCTTCTATGGAATGATTCATAGACCATCCTTCCCCAGTTCTTTTTTGCTTCCTTTTAAGTTCTGGGTGGCCCGTGGCAGTCCCAGTGGCTGCTGTCTTTGGATTGGAAGAGATAAATGAACTAGGGGCACCCTCAGCCTTGGGAAAAGGCACCCTCCATCCCTCAACACACATAAGCACACGGATACACACACACACACACACAGACACAAACACACACACAGAACCAGAGTGTTGGTAGCAGTGTCTGGGGGAGCAGACAGTGTCTGTTTACACACAAATAGCTTAGTAATCCAAATGATCTGAAAAGACACGAACAGAGAGAAATCAGGTGATGCTCCCAAGAGAATGCAGGAGAAAACAGCATGCAATTTGCTGTATTGATATATAAATAGTTTCCTCTGATTGGGAAGAGATTAAAGAGAGCCAAGTGGTGCAGGAGGGGAGTGAGTCACAGGTGGGGAAAGATGGAGAGTCTCTCCACTCCCTCACCCCCCCTCCAGGATGAAAATTCAGGAGGGAGGACTGTGTGTATATATATCTGGATGTTCTCCTCTGGCTTTTCAGGCTTAGGAAGAGAAAAAAAAAGAGTCCTGTCTTTGGGGGAGGAGAAGGACTCATGATTGAATTTAGAAGGGCATGATGAGTGGAAAAAGAGGGATGGGTAAATGATTCCCTCATTTATTCAATAAGCATTTATTTACCATGGGCAAGGCATTATGTCAGGGGCCTGGGATATGAAGACAAAATGAAATACAGTTCCTGCCCTCAAGGAGTTTACATTTCACTGGACCTTTATTTATTTTTTTATTTATTAATACTTTTTATTTGCAAAACATATGTATGGGTAATTCCTAAACATTAAACCTTACAAAGCTTTCTGTTACAAATTTTTCCCCCCTACTCCCCACCCCTCCCCTAGATGGCAGGATATCCACTACATGATAATTATATTAGAATACTTAAGAAATCGAATATATGTGTAGTTATTGCATCTTTTTTTGTGCAGGAGAAATCGTATCTACAAGAAAGAATAATCCGATAAAGGAAATACAATGCAAGCAAACCTCAATAGAGAACATGAAAATATTATGTTGTGGTCCACATTTCACATCCCTCTCTCTGGGTATATATGGCTTTCTTCACTGAACAATTGGAACTGGTTTGGAGCATTTCATTGTTGAAGAGAGTCATGTCCATCAGAATTGATCCTCATATAGTATTGTTGTTGCCGTTCACTGGACCTTTAAAGAATACTTTCTACTTTTTTCCATCTCACTTCACCTTCCCTCCCACAACTTCCATATATGGGACCACACGGTTCCATGAACCTCCTTGGCTTAGATATCACAAGATTGTAGGATTCTAGGAATACATCTACCCTACCTCTTATCTCTCCTTTTATATTTGATAAAATCAAGTCCTAGATAAATTAAATAATCCAACCAATGTTATGTACTAAATGACTCCAAATCCATGAGTGTCTGGTCTTGAGTCTCTTCATGAGATTTAGATTTCCTCATCTGTAAAATGAGATGAGACTTGGCAACTAGGGTCCCTTCCAATATTCTATGTTGTTGTAATAGGCTTTATTGTAAGGTCCTTCCTAGCTCTGATCTGTGATAGAAAGCCTTCCATGCTCTGACATTCTACAAGACCCATCTCAGGTTATTTCTAGCTCTGGATTCTGTTTTTTTTCCCTGAGGCAATTGGAGTCGAGTGACTTGCTTAGTTAGGGTCACACAGCTAGAAAGTGTTAAATGTTTGAGACCAGATTTGAACTCAGGTCCTCCTGACTTCAGTGCTGGTGTCTGGATTCTATTTTGCAAGGTCTCTCCCAGGTATGACATGTATGGCTTTAGGGTCCTTCCATGGTTCTAAGGGCTCTACAAGCTTTGAATTTTTAGGAGCAGGATTTCAGCCCTTAGGAGATATCCAGTACCACTTATAAACTCTTCTCTTGGTTCCAGAGAAACAGCTGCTCTGAGGTTGGATGATCAAGACTAGGAGGACACATGTTTCTTATTTATCCGGCTCAGCCTTCATCTTGGAAATGAAATGCCTTTTAATTTCATTGTCTGTTTCTCTTTTTATTTTCTTTATAATTTTGCCCACGTGCCAAGAGGCCTTTGGACAAGGGATCTGTGTTTAATAAATGTAATAAAGCCTTCTGTTTGTCTAGCATCTCTCTTTTCAGAGTTCCAAGAGCAGGTGAAGGCACTACCTCATTTCTCTTGCCTACCTTTGTGGAGCCAGGAGGTATGACTAGGGAAAGGGAGAAGGGAGGGAAGGAAGACTCGGTTCCTTGTTTGACCAAGGTAAGAAAGAGAAGCATGGATTCTCAGCACACAGTGGAAGACAACAGACATCATTCATTCATTCATTCATTCATTCATTCATTCAATCAATCAATCAACAAACCCTTTGGAGGATCTACTATGTGGCCTGCATTGTACCCTATGGGAGAAAGCTTAAGGAATGTTATGGGCCATGCTGTCAGTGAACTGATAATTAAGTCATGGCCACAAGAGCTTTAATATAAAATGAGATAACATTTACAAAGTGTTTAGCACAGGGTCTGACACATAGTAGGTACTTAATAATTGCTTCCCTCTTTCCCATATAAAACAGAATGGTCTGGTAAGAGGTGCACAGCACTATGGGAGGTCGAAGTAGAATGTTACTCTGATTAAGGAATACTTCATGAAGAGCTTCCTGCTTAAAGAGTAGGACTTGGATGGGGGAGATAGGAGAAGATGAAATTGGGAGGAAATTACAAGTAGAGGGAAAGGGATGAGGCCTGCTCTGATTCCTCTCTCCCTAGTCATTGATGTTCTCTCTTCCATCCCATTATTTACTGCTCTGATTATCTGCCTGCTGTATTGTGTTCTTCCTCTAGAATGTAATCCCCTTGAGGGCAGGATCTGTTCACTTTTTTTTTCTTTTTGTATCCTCTCTGCTTAGCCTAAGTACTGGTTAGAACTAAGTAGTAGCTTAACAAATGGTTGTAGAATGAGACTATAACATTATATAAATTATATATATATATATATATTATATAACATTATATAAATTGAATTGAGAGAACTAAGGGGCAGAGGCAGAAAAAGAACAGCCAAGGAACATAGGACCATAGAGAAGCAGAAAATCAGAAATAGGCTGTGGAACATGGAATGTTAGAAAATAAAGTTCTATAAGGTTTTCTTCTAGAAGACAATCTAGAACAAAGAATGCTACAACTGGGAAGATTCTTAGAACAGAGAATGTCAGAGTCAGGAAGAATTTTAGAACAGAGAATATCAGCACTAGGAAGGTCCTTAGAACACAGGATACCAGCACTGGGAGGGCTCTTAGAACACAGGATGTCAAAGCTGAGAGGACCCTTAGAACCCAGGATGTCAGAGCTGGGAGGGCCCTTAGAACCCGGGAGGCAGAGCTGGGAGGGCCCTTAGAACCTGGGATGTCAGAGCTGGGAGGGCCCTTAGAACCCAGGAGGCAGAGCTGGGAGGGCCCTTAGAACCCAGGATGTCAGAGCTGGGAGGGCCCTTAGAACATGGAATGTCAGAGCTGGAAGGGCCCTGAGAACACAGGATGGGAGAGCTAGGAAGGGTCTTTACAATCCATACATTTTGATTTCTAAATGTTTAGGGCTCATTTTGCTACATTTCAATTCATAGAAACATAGCTTTGGAATCAGTAGGGGGTCTTAGAAGTCTTCTAGTCCTGGTCCCTCATATTCTAGGTAAAGAAAAGGCCAGAGGGCCAGAGAGTTTAGGGCCCAAGATTCAGCCAACATTACAAAGGTAATAGTAGATAAGTCAAGGTGTCTTCCACCTTGGGTTTCCTGGCTCCCAATCATATTTCCTTTGATTCCATCATGGCACAGATATAACCCAGTCCCAAATCTCATGGAGCTTAAAGTCGATAACATAGACAAGAGTGCATTAAAGAGGCACAAACAGTAGATTGGATTATCCAGGGTCCTGTCACTGTCTCTTTTACCTTTCCACTCTATCTCTTCTTTCCCTCAATATATATATCCACAAATTCTGTAGTCCCTATGGTATAATGGAGACGTTGAGACTGTAGGAGCCATGGGGAACTGGAGTGATTAGAATTCAGAACCTGAATTCTCTGTCAGGCCACTGGGATAGAGTATATTTTGAAACTGGGTAGTGGGGAGGGAGAATACATCTTATTCTCTGGTGCAATCTGCCCATCATTCCCCCCACCCCACCTTATCTCATCTCATGTGACCTGCCTGTGCACATGGGTACCAGGAGGCAGTTGCTATGGTGACAGTAACCATGAAGTAGATCAGCTCCTGGGATTTGCTCTGAGCCTGTTACATTAGAGCTGGTAGAGAGCTGAAGTTTTCATCCAAGTGCCTGATGGAAAGGGATTCTGGCCAACATTGTCCTTGTGTCCTCCCAGGCCCCTCCCATACCCCTCCCCCCTTCTTTCTACCACCTTGAATAACCCCATTTCTGCCCATAGGCCTGGCTGCCAGGTTCTTCCTCCAGCAAATGAATATTCATAAGGAGGGAAAAAATGTAGTCCAATTTTCTAAGCTTCCTTCTGCCTCACTCCATTTAAATGGAACCAAATCAGTCCCTTAGTTCCCATTCCATCAATCAACAAGCAGTAAGGACCTACTATGTGGCAAGCACTGTGCTAGGTCCTTAGCATGAGAAATTGACAGGTTCATAGGATCATGGCATCAGAGCAAGGAGGAATTGTAAAGGTCATCTAGTTCAAGTCCCTTCATTTTTCAGATGAGGAAACTGAGACTGAGTGAGGAGAGTCAATTTATCTGAGATCATGAAGCTCTTAACAGAAGTGGAATTTGGATTTAGCTACTCTGATCTTTTCCACTGTAGAAAAGTAATATCTTTTTATTTTGTTTTGAGCATTTTAATCTCATTTTAATTTTGGTTCATTTTGAACTTAAATACAAAAAGACAAAAGAGGAGAACATTTTCATGCACACAGCACACCATAAAGAGGATTCAATATAAAACCATTAGTTTTCATGTCACACTGTTTAATAGAAAAGCAATATTTTGTAAAGCAGATTTTAGCTCTCAAGTGGTGTAGGGGACAGAGAAGAGTGAGTTCTGTTTTTTTCCTCAGTCCCTGGGCTCCCAATGTGTTCTGTTCTGATCTGCTCAATGATTCTGGGGTTATTTTCCTCACCCTTACTCCTCGAATTCTCCTTGGCCATATTCTCTTCTGCTTTAGCTTCTGAAATACTTGTGTTTCTTGAGTTCCTTCTTCCTTTTGGAAAAAAAAATACTAAAGTGCTGGGTGGTGGAAATTGCAGGGGGGAAATAATCAGGGGCTGTGGTCTCAGATTCTTGTTCTGCTTCTGACTTTGTGTATGACATCAGGCAGTTAGGGTCACCTTTCTGGGCCTGCCTCAGTTTGCTCACCTATAAAATGAGTTGTCTGTGGATTGACTGCTGAGGTCCAAGGTAAATGCTCTGCTTAAGAATTTTCAGGGCTCCCTATTGCCTTTCAAGATAAAATACAACCTCCTTGCCTTGAGGTCCCTTATAGTCTGTCCCAGGCTACCTTCCCAGGCTTCAGAACATCACTCTTATTCAAACATTCTGCATCTTACTCCAGCTTGGAAGAAGGGAAGAACATGCATTAAGGACCTAGCACAGTGCTTGCCACATAGTAGGTCCTTACTGCTTGTTGGTTGATGGGATAGGAACTAAGGGACTGATTTGGTTCCATTTAAATGGAGTGAGGTAGAAGAACATGAATACCTTGTGCCAGTACTAATCGGGCAGCTAGAAGGTGCAGTGAATAGAAAGACATCTTCCTGAATTCAAATCCTGCCTCACTAACTGTGACCCTGGGAGAGTCACTTCACCTTGTTTGTCTCAGTTTCCTTATCTGTAAAATGAGATGGAGAAGAAAATGACAAACTATTCTAGTATCTCTGTCAAGAAAACCACATAAACCACATATGGGATCACCAATAGTCCTATATGACTAAAAGCAACTTAACAACAACACGGCACTAAGTGCTTTACAAATATTACCTCATTTGATATTATTTGATTCTCATAACAACCCTGAAAGAGAGATGCTATTATTATTCTCATTTTTCAGCTGAGGAAACTGAGGCAATAAGAGGCTAAAAATAACTTTTCCAGAGTCACAATTAGTGGGTTGTCTGAGGGTGGATTTGAACTCAGGTTTTTCTAACTCCAGGCCTGGTGTGACTTTACCACCTAGCCTGGTACTCTACCTCCCTCCTATTTGTATAGGCTCTGTCCCCTGTAGGGAGTGCACCCCATCTTGGACTCTGCCTCTTAAAAACTGTTTTTCTTCAAGGCTCAAATCCTGTGCCAGCATCTTCTCTAGAAAACCATTCCTGATCCCCTTCTTGGTTAGTGCTCCCTCCTTGCTCCTTAAATTATCTTTCCTGGCCTCATTGCAGTAGCTTCCCTAATTGGTCTCCTTGACTCAAGTCTCTCCCCACTCCGCTCCCTCCTCCACACAGCTGCCAAAGTGATTTATCCTAAAGCACAAGCCTGACTGTCACTCCCTTACTCAATAAACTACAGCAGCTTTTCATCACCTCGAGGATTTAGTGCCCGTTTCTCTCTTCTGCATGAGACCTTCCCTGAGCTCCCCAGTGGCTAAGCCTTTCCCCCATACCTTGTACTTCTGTTCTTATTTTCTATGTTTATGTGTTTATTTATATATGTACATTTTGTCTTCTCCTATGAAACGGAAGCTTCTGGTAGGCAGAGATTGCTTTATTTTTGGCTTTGCATCTTAGTGCCTAGTAAAGCACCTGGCACTGTGTGATTAAGGCTTGTTGAGTAGATTGGTCCATTCTAAAGGCCAGGATGATAAGATTGCATATCTTAGAACAGAGAATATCAGAGCTGGGAGGGCCTTAGAACACAGAATGTTAGAGGTGGGAAGGGATCTTAGAACATGGGATGGCAGAGGTGGGAAGCTCTAAGAATGTTAGAGCTAAAAGGGCCTTAGAACACAAAATGCCAGAACTGGGGCCAGAACCTTAGAACACAGCTTGTCAGAGTGGGAAGGGACCTTAGTACCTAGAGTGGGAGGGGCCTTAGAACCCGGGATGTCAGAGCTGGGAGGACCCTTAGAGCATAAAATGTCAGAGCTGGGAGGACTTTTATAGATTATATCCTCCAATCCCTTCATTTTTTCATTTTACTGTTTGAGGTACTTGTCCTGGGCAGGAGGAAATGAGTTTGGTTAGACATATGGCTAGCAGGTGGCACAATAGAGACTTGAACTCAGGATTCCTAATTTCCACTCCAATCTCTTTTCACCAGACATTCTCCTCCAGGTTTACTCTTTCTTCCCCACAAAAAAACCAAAGGTGAGTTAAAGACAAGAAAAAGTTTCTTTCTGCTGGATTCTGGTTTGAGGTTGGTCCACTGGATCAGGATAGCTCTATACCCAAGGTGATGAACTGGGTTTGTTTTCTTGGCTACAGTGGCAGAAAATGGAAATCCATTCTTTCCTCCCTGTTCCCTTCTTCCACTTCCCATCTTCCTCTTCCTTCCTACCTGTTCCCTCTTCCCTCCTCCCATCTTCATCCTCCTTTCTCCCTGTTCCTTCCTCCCTCCTCCCAGCTTCCTTTTTTCTGTTCCCTCCTTGCTCCTCTCTTCTCTCTGCTCCCTTTTTCTCTTTCCTCTTCCTCCCTCCTCCCATCTCCCTCTTTCCTGTTTCCTCCTCTCTCTTCCTTTTTCTCTCTCCCTTCTTCCTTCTCCTTCTCCTGCAGCCCAACTGAAGGCAGCTGTAGTGATCTGAGGGCCCCAAAGTTCCTTGGGAAGTTTGGAGGGGAAGAGGGGGGATGGGGGCAGAGCTTAATCATCTTTTTTTCCTGCCAATTGATCTTTTCTGAGCTGGAGCTGCAGTTTAATTACTTAATCCTTGCTCAGAGAGAGAAACTCACCCAGGCCCACGCAACACCAAATATACAAGTGTGCATATAGCAGGAATCAGGCTTACATGGGCAACACACAGACCAACACGCACATATGTGTACTTGTACAGGCATTCACACATGCATGTGCACACAGTATACTGACATTACTCAAGGTAATGGACAGTGGCTTGGGTACACACGTGTTTATATATGCACATACATTCA
>JAJPUD010001337.1:272709-292807 GCA_023553655.1 Myrmecobius fasciatus
ATGTGAAACATACTCAAGGCAATGGACAGGAGCTTGTGCACACAATGTGCTTATACATACATGTACAACCATGGGGACATGTATGTACACATGGATAACCCATCAACACAAGGAAACAAGCCGGCAACAAAAGGCATGTGTACACATGAACACACCAACAATAACATACGTGTCACATGATGCACAAGCACACCAATGCAGAGTACAGGTTGCACACTTATCAAAGAACATATGTTCAAATCCATACATGCACAACTACATGTGTGCACACTAGGGCACAGGGGCAGGGACATATGAAGATTCTCTTGCCTGTAGGAAAGTTCCCATGAACATCCTTCCCTCTGGAATGTCCTATTTTTGAAAATCACATTTCACAAGACCAGCAAACACCCCCAAAGACTTCTGTCTATCCATCTGCCATTGAAGGAAATTCCCTGATCCAGAGAAGGCAGACTCTGCTAAAGCTAAGATCCAAGCTGCCCTCTGGCCCTGCCCACTATCACCTCCTCTATAAGCTCCCTCCTTCGAACCCTGAAGTTGCTGAACACAGTTGATAGAATCAGAGAGTGATGAGACTTCAGAAACTAGAATATTAAAACACAGGATGCTGGAGGTGGAAGGGCCCCTAGAACACAGAATGTCAGAGCTGAAAAAACCCTTACTATGCAAAATCAATCAATCAGTCAATATTTATTAAGTGCTCATTATATGCTGCATTAAGCACCAAAGTTACAAAAGGAAGCAAATGACTATCCTGCCTTTAAGGAGCTCAGACTCTAAGAGTGACAATAATCTTTAGAACACAGGATATTAGGATTGGGAGAAATCTTTAGGACAAAGAATACATATGCATTGAGAGAGATTGTTTAACTCAACGATCTTATTTTGAATTTGGGGAAGCCCAGGTCAAGAGAGGAACTGCCTTACCCAAGCTAATATAATAGTAACTTCAAGCTGAGCCTAAAACCCAGATCTTGTATGCCTTGCTGTCTCTTTGTAGCCATTGGCTTATAGCCCACTAGTCACTGTCAGCTTCCTTATTGGTACTGAGCATGTGAAAGGAAGAAGAGAATAAACATTTACATAGCACCTACTATGTGCTAAGTGGTTTTTTTTTAAACCAATATTATCTCATTTGATTCTTACAACAACTCTGCAGAATAAGGGCTATTATTTCCATTTTACAGATGAGGACACTAAAGCAGCCAGAACTTAAGTAACTTACTTGCAAATAGGATCACTAAGCTGGTTATTCCCATTTTATAGTTGAAGACACTAATGCAGCCAGAAGTTAAGTGACTTACTTGCAAATAGCCTCCCTGATTTAGTTAAGTATCTGAGGCAGGATAGGATTTCAGATGTTCCTGACAGAAGGTCCAGCACTCTATCCACTGCTTCACCAGTTGCCTTCACCATGGACATGGAGGATCCTCTCAGAGATGACACTGGTGAGTGGGATCATCATTCTGTTGACTCTTTTTTGGCAGGGGATTAGTGGAAGAGACCTGAACCATTGGATATTCTGCCTTCTGGCCTGGTCTGTGGGGATATCTTAGGCTGATACATAGCATCAATATTATCTGATTTAATCCTTACAACAAACTTGTAAGGTGCTTATGTTATCCCATTTTACAGATGACATAACTGAGGCAGGAAGGGGGTTAAATTACCAGGTCATACAGCCAGTTGGGATTTAAATTTAGATCTTCCTCACACCAACTTCAATCAATGGTCTTTCCTAAGATCACATGAATGGAAAGTGTGTGTGTGTGTGTGTGTGTGTGTGTGTGTGTGTGTGTGTGTGTATAATCAAAAAAAAAAATCATAGGATCCCAAACTAAAAGCTATCACACTGCACCCCTTTGTTTTACAGATGGGAAAACCGAGTTCTATGCTGGTAAATGGACTTGCTCATTGGTTGAGGTAGTGAGTGGTAGGTCTTCTTCCAGATGCCATACGTAATGAGCATGATGGAGCAGAGGGGTGTCTAGTGCCCCTATTTCAGGCTAAAATAGCCCTTTTGTTAAAAGGACTAAGGCTGGGTAGTTCGAAATCCCTCCTGAAGGGAGGGTTTGGCTGCTGGAAGGGACCCCTTCCAATTGCTGCTTCTTATATAAGACATTGAAACTTAAGGGAGGAAATTCTGCCAGTGGTCAGGTCCAGAGTTGGGTAATCCAGAAGTGAAAAGGCCCCAGAAGGCCTGTGGGAGGGAATATGCAGGGGAGGGGGTGGAAGTCTGTGGTTGGACTCCCTGGAGGGCCACTCTCTGCCTCCCTTTCCATGTTCACTTTCTCTGAGGTGGGTGGTCTGGGGTGGGGGGGGGAAGAAGGTCCAGAAGGGGAGCCCAATTCTCTTCCTGGGAGTAGGCATTTGGGGGAGGGTGTGGCTGCCCACCTCCAAGCTGGGGCCTCCAGGAAAAGTAGGGCAGGGGTGGGACTGCTGCTGCATACACACCCACCCCCTCCTTGGGGTTGCTGTGGCAACGGAAAAGTTCAGGTCCGATGCGGATGCTGGGTTTGGCTAAAAAGCTTAACATCAAGGAGAAGCAAGGGAGAGACCCAAATTCAGGCTGGCAGGGCAGATGTTTCTGGCACTGTTTTGGACACTGGCTTGTCAGAATCTGAGACCCACTAAAGTGCCTCTCACCCACCTTGGGCCCCCAAACAGGTGCTTGATCAAATGGTTTGGCACATTGAATGGTTGATTGACTGACCAACTGGGTGAATGAATGAAAGAATGAGTGAGTGAATGACAATGGATCGATTAAGTACTTACCTTGTGCCGAGTGATGTGCTAAGTAAGCATGGGGACAAGAATAAAAAACTGAGTCAACCCCCCTTCCTGATCGACGAGCTCACTTGCTAACACAGAGAGAAAACACATTGGAGATTTAAGTTGCAGGGATGATAGTAAGACCCAGGGACCCCTAAACTGATACTCCAATGTGGGCCCCTCCATAAAACCTCAGACTATTTTTTAGAATAGAGGAACAAATCTAACCAAGTCTAATGGAAAGAACCTTAGGCAGAGACTAAGGAATACTAGAAAGCCAGTGGTGGAAAGGCCCTTTGGATATAGAATGAATGGATGGATTTTTAGAGAAAAATATATCTTAGAATACAAGATGTGTTCTAGATACAAGCCAGAAGGGTACTTAGAATATAGAACATAGAACATTAAAACATATTACCTCTGGGGACTTCAGAGTATGAAGAGAAGTATTGGAAGGGAATTTAGAACAAGAATGGTAGAACTGGAAGGGATTTTAGAATAGGGAATGTCAGAGGTGGGAGGATCCTTAGAACACAGGATGTTAGATGTAGGAGGGACTTTATTTCTCTATTTTAAAAATATATGTTAAATCCAATATATGTATAGATATTTATACAATTATCTTGCTGCACAAGAAAAATCAGATCAAAAAGGAAAAAAAGAAACTGAGAAAGAAAACAAAATACAAGCAAACAACAACAAAAAGAGTGAAAGTGCTATCTTGTGATCCACACTCAGTTCCCACAGTCCTCTCTCTGAGTATAGATGGCTCTTTTTTTCTCTTCATCACAAAACCATTGGAATTGGCTCAACTCACCTCATTGTTGAAAAGAGCCATGTCCATTAGGAGGGACTTTAGAATAGAGAATGGAAGTATTGGAAGGGACTTTAGAATAAGAATGGTAGAACTGGAGAACCGAGAATGTCAGAGCTGGGAGGAGCCTTAGAATGCCTTTAGATCTGAATTCAGCTCTTTGTTCAGCTCTTTGTCACATCTGTGTAATGATGGGCAAGTTCTTTTTCCTTTTTTGGGCCACTTTTTCCATGTAAAATGAAGGGGTTGGGCCAAATGATTTCTTAAGGTCTTTCCTAATTGTAACATTCTATATTCTAAGGTCCCCTCCCAGTTCTAATATTCTGTGTTCTAAAGACTCTCAGTTTTGACATCCTGTGTTCTAAGGCCCCTCCCAGCTCTGGTAGTCTATACTCTAAAGGCCTTTCCAATTCTGACATTCTGTGTTCTAAGGGCCCTCCCAGTTTTGACATTCTGTGTTCTAAGGCCCCTTTCAGTTGTGACAGCCTGTTCTAAGGCCTTTCTTCACTCTGACATTCTTGGTTCTAGCATTCTGTGTGCTTTTAGGTGCCTCTAATACTTGGTTCTCTGAATAGGAGCACTTTCTGCTCTCTGCCTGTTTTTATTTTTCTTTTCTGAATCTCTTCTCCACAGCTCCATCTCCCTCCCTGCTTTTTCCCTCTCTCTTCCCTGGTCTCTTTCATTCTCTTAGGTGCAGCCTCCCCCCTCACTTCTCTCTTATTCTTCCCATCATTATTCCATTCCCTTTAATAAACTTTCATTCAGCCTAGCCTTGATTGCTTCTCTCACATCGATTGTGCCAGGCTCTCTCGATGCTTTCTGGGTCATGCTTCAGTATTATTATTAACCACGATCATCCTTCTCATGGCTCCTTTCCTATCATCCTGCAAGCTCTCTTACAGGCAGTGTGATCTAGTGAGAAAAAGAGCTGGGTTGGCAGACAGAAGACCTGTGTTTGAATCTCACCTTTGTCACCCATAATACCTTGGTAAGACACCAAATGTCTCTGTTTTCAGTTACTTATAAAGTGAGGGGTTTGGAAGAGATATCCTTAAGTTCTTTTTAAATTCAAAATCATAAATAGTATTGTGGCAGATGTGGTTTAGCAGTAAGAGGACAGAGTGTCTGAGTGAGAATTCAAGTCCCAATTTTGTTACTTACCAGGTGTACGATTGTGGGCAAGACACTTGATGACTCTGGGCTTCAGTTTTGCAGGCACTACCCATCTTATAGGGTCTTTGTGAAACTGAAATGAGGTAATGAATGAAAAAAAAGCATCCATTAAGCACTTATTAAGCATTCATTAAGCGCTTATGATGTGCCAAGCACTGGGACACAAATAGAAAAAAAAGGAGACAATCCTTTCTCTCAAGGAATTCATACTCTAATTGGGGAAGAACATTCATATACAAGAATTCATCTGCAGGGTTAGATCAAGAAACATTTATTAAGCACTTCTCTGTTTCAGGGACTGTGTTAAGTACTGGGGATTCAAAGAAAGGCAAAAGACAGTTCTTGTTCTCAAAGAGCCCACGGTCTGACAGGGAAGACATGTCAACAAGAATGAAGGAAGGAAAGGCTTGGAAGTCTTATGAGGATGGGAAACATTAGAAAATCAGAAAGGTCTAGAGGTTCTTAAGATGTATCAGCAGTGCCCAGAGGTCTAGAAAACATGGTGCTAGGATAGATAGTAGTCTGGTAGTCTTTCATTTCCCTGGAAACTCCCAACTCATCCAAGTGTTAGGAATAGCCATATCCCTTTTCTTATCTGTCTGCCCTGGTGAAGATCAAGGTGCCAGTTTTGGAGGAAAGGCAAACAGAAGGCAAGGGTGAAGAACCTTGTTTAGAACCTTGTTCTAAAGTTCTATGGATCTCATAGTCTTGTAACCCTACTACAAAGAACTTAAATGGTGCCTTAAAAGCAAAAGCTCATGCTGAGAAACCTGGCCTCTAGAAGCCCATCTCTGATTGTTTTAGTCCCTCGGGAACTCTCATTGTGATGAGTTTTCCTTGTGGTGACTTAGTGCCGTAGCATTCATCAAGAAGTTATACTCTTTAATTGTTAGATGTGCCTCCCATTTCAGCTCTAGAGTACTGTGTTCTCTGTGGTTCTGACTTTCCTGTGACTTGACTCTTCTCTTCCTCACTGGTAAGTGCCTTATGTGTAGGCTGGCTCTAGCCATGCTCCACTTGACATCTTCCTGCCAACCCTCCCACTCTCAACCCCTTGTTTCTAGTTTTGGAACTCTATGGGAAGTAATCTTGACATTGCTACTGGAAAAAGTGTGATAATCTACTTCCTTATGGTTCTATTCATTGTCCCTCTGATTTCCCCAAACCTCTCTCTTTAGCCTCCACTCCCTTATACGTGTGGTCTTCCCCAATTAGAATGTAAACTCCCAGGGTAGGAGTCAAAGGATTATAGATCTAGAGCTTGAAGTATAATGTTAGAAATCATCTAGTCCTATCTCCTCATTTTACAAATGAGAAAACTGAGGCACAGATATGGTACAGTGACTATCTTGCTTTTTGAAATTGTATCTCTACTACTTACTGCAGTGCTTGGCATAAAGTACATGTGTAATAAATGGTTTTTCATTTATTCATACATGTGTGAATACAACCTCCAATTAAAGCAAGGACAGGGATATGTAGCACCCTCCTTTCTGAATTTTCTCCAACCTTGTTCCCCCTGACAATCCCAGCCAACTCTGGGAATTGGGAACCATAGAAAAATTGAATGTCAGAGCTGGGAAGGCTTACAACATAAGAGGTTAGAGGTAAGAGGGCACTTAGAACGTAGGATGTTAGAGCTGGGAATTCCCTTGGAACACAGGATGTCAAAACTGGGAGGGGACTTAGAACACAAAACAGTAGAGCTGGGAGGACCTTAGAATACAAAATGGTAGAGCTGGAAGCATCCTTAGAACACATGATGTCACAACTGGAAGGGAACTTAGAACACAGGTTGTCAGAGCTGGGAGGACTCTTAGAACAGAGGATATCACAGCTGAGAGGGCCCTTAGAACATAGAATGTCAAAACTAGAAGGGGACTTAGAACACAGGATGTCAGAATTGGGAAAGGACTTAGAATACAAAATGGCAGAGTTGTGAGGGCCCTTAGAAATAATATAGTTCAATATAACTTATTTCATGGTCCTGGAAGTGAAGAAACAAAATTACATGGCAAAGTGGCAAAGAGTAGCAAAGTCAGAACCCGAATCCAGGTATCCTGTCAAGTTGGCTGCTTTCCCGACTGTGCTATAGGATTCAACCTTGTCTTTTTTCTCAGGCAGGTGGAAGGGGTTGTCTAGAGCAGGGCAGGAGGATAGGGAGCACCTGGCCTTCATACTTTGGGCACCATTAGCAAGTCCAAGAGAGTGATGGCAGTGACCCTGTTTCCAGAGAAAGGCAATTAATAGGGGACGGTCCCTCCCCCTGATCTCTTTCCTGCTCCTCTGCTCCTCTCCTGTGTTCCCACTCTGAAATGCCAGCAGCAGATTATGTAATGTAGGAGACCTTATGTATAGTGTGGCGGGTGCCAGCCTTCTAGGGGAGCCCAGTGGACACTCTTTTTGGGGATGGACAGCCAGGCAGAAGGAGGGTGGTATAGACTCCCTTTTTTTTCCTAGGAGGGCAGTCCTCAATCAAATGCCCCAGAGTAGAGAGATACAGATAAAAAGGTAAAATTCTGGAATTCTGGAAGGATTGGCAGCTTTGGGGAGCAGAAAACCTCTGGGCTTTGAGTCAGGAAAGATCTGCTTTTGAATCCTCCTTCTGCTACTTAATATATAAGGGAAATAGAGTGAGTAATTTTCCTCTCTTTGGTTTCAGTTTTTTCATCTTATATTTAGCATGTATAGTAAATGATCAGCAACATGGCAGAACCTTTAAGCTTTGCAAAGCATTTTCCAAATATTATCTCATTTGATCCTCATAATCACCTTATAAGAAGTGAGTGTTATTATCATGTCCATTTTACAGATGAGGAAACTGAGGCAGATGGATGTCAAATGACTTACCCAGCTAGTAAATGAGTGGAGGCTGCATTTGAACTCAGGTATCACTGACTCCAAGCCTTGTGCTCTAATCACTGTGCTGCCTTACTACCTAGAGAATACAAGACATGCTTAGGAACATTTGGATTTGAAAGCTGCCTCAGTTATTTACTAGTTGTGTGATCCTGAGCAAGTAATTTTTCTCTGTCTGGGCCTCAATTGCCTCATCTGCAAAATGGACTTAAAAACTACACTTTCCATATAGAGTTGTGTGAATTTCCATCGAAACAATGTATGTAAAATGCTTTTTGGAACTTTAGCTATTATTAAGATACTAGCTTGTAGCCCAAGATCTTGTGCATTTCTATGGTGATAAATGGATTTCATAAAGATAAATTTGGCTTCATCTCCAAAGAGATCAGGACTATGGCAGATCTGTAATAAGGAGGGGTCCCCAGCCAGGGAGTGGGAAGTCCTGATTCATGGCAGATGTAACTTTGGATGAGGCATTTTTCCTCCCTGGAATTCAGTTTCTCTATTAAATGAGGAAATGATTCCCCCTCCTTAAATTCAGCAAGGTTCAGTTCAAAGGCAGGTATGACTGGACTTGAGGGATGTGGGAAGAGGAGAGACAGACAGCACATTGATGCTTCTCAGATTTGTTCCCATTTATCCATGCACTTGTTTTTCTCTTACCCAGGGATCTCATCTCCCTGAGAGCAGACCCGATGGGAGCCAGCCTCCATGGTTCTGCCTAAGGAAATCACTGTCTGTGCTTCTCCTAGAGAGGGTGATGCCCTTGGCAGGGGAATAGAGAGGCTTGAGTGGGGGTACAGGGGGAGGACCAGATGGTGGAAACAGTTCTGTTCCCCAGACCAGCTGTTGTCAACCTACTCAACCCAGAAAAGCTGGCCCCTATAGCCTTCCCCCTTCTCCCTCTTGGCTCTTATAAAAAAAGAGTTCTTGCCTGGGGTTTGAGGACCGGGCATCATCTGGTACCTTCCAGACTCCCACCTCCCTGATCGACACCCTCCATGCCTTCTGTCCACCTAAGGGGCCAATCTTTAATCGAACTTCAGAGAGGATAACTTCTGGTTCTCCATGTGATGCTGTCACTGAAGACAGAGTTCTAAGATGACATGATCTGAAGCTGGAAGGGGCCTTAGAGATCAATGAGTCTAAGTCTCTCATGTTACGAACAGGAAACTAAGTATCAGAAAGGAGAAAGGACTTGGCCCCTTGGGTGATGAGTTAATGGTTAAGCTGAACTAGAACTAGGTGCCCTAACTCTCAGCCCAAGTTCTTTCTACTATCCCAAAGGATAACAGGAAGATTTAGAGCAAAGGAAAAATTAAAGATAATTTTATTCAAACTATTTTTATAGGTGGGGAAACTGAGTTTCATAGAAATAATGTGACTTACTCAAATTCACATAGGTAGGAGAGCTGGGAAGTCAAACCTAGGTCCTCAGATGCTTTTTTTTTTTCTATTATACTTGGGGCAGTTAGGGGGCATCACAGTGCATAGATTTCTGGCCTGGAGGTAAGAAGGCTCATCTTCCTGAGTTCAAAACTGATCTTTGATACTTCCTCACTGTGTGACCCTGGCTAAATCATTTCACCCTGTTTGCCTCAGTTTCCTCATCTGTAAAATGAGCTAGAGAAGGAAATAGCAAAACACTCCAGTGTCTGGGCCAAGAGAACCCCAAATGGGGGTCACAGAGAGTCAGTCATGGCTAAAATGACTGAACAACAATCACCTTCTCCTTCCTAGTCCTCAGTTTCTCCATCTATTAAATGAGAGAGTCTCACTGGATGGCTTCAGAGGCCCCTCATATCTCTCAATCCATGTTGACTTTCATTATAGCAACACCTAAAATGTCTTGGGAGCAGGCAGGCTGAATACTGACTTAATTTCCCAAGATTCTTTTGGCTTGAACATTTTATATTCTATATTTATGTTTACTAAGCAAGGAAGAAGTAAGGCAAAGTGGGAGAGGAAGGGCAAGGAAAGAGAAAAAAAAACTTACAGCTTATGTTTTCTTAGACTTCGGTGAAGCATCCCACATTTTCTCTAAGAGCAGCCTCTTCTCATCGCTCCCACTTGTTATTTGTTGATAGTTTCCTCTTCAAATGACTATGTATCTGCTTATGTGTGTACATTTTGTATCTCCTTTGCATGTGTGTACATTATGTATCTCCTTTGCAATTACTTTACTGTTGTTTATTTTCCTAGTTCCCAATACAAAGTCTAGCACCTGGAATCATAAATTAGTTGAAAGGAATTCTATGTAGCCATCTAGTTCAATCTTCTCATTTGACAGATGAGAAAACTGAGGTAAACAGAAATTAAATGACTTATGTAGGTGTTAAGTGTCTGAGACAGAATTTAAATCCATCTTCCTGATACCAAGGACAGCGCCCTGTTCATTTCTTAATAACCCTTTGGTGTACAAGGATTATTATTCCCATTTTATAGATGAATCATAGCTTTAGATATGGAAAGGATCTTTGGAGGCCTTCTTATTTAACAGAGGAGGAAAATGAATGTCAGGGAGAGAAGTAACCTGCCTTGGAGGGGGCTCATACATGATAGTAAGTGCCAGAGGCAAGATTCTAGCCTGGGTCTGCTAACTCTAAATCAAGGTCCTTTAAGCATCTATGATACATTGCTTTTTGAACTGTGAGCTCCAGAGTCAAGTTGGTAGGATATGTCACAGAACTGGTTAGCATTAGTCAGGATTCAAACCCAGATTTTCTACCCTGAAGTCTTTCTGCTACCCCACAAGAGAACCACAGACCCTCTAAATCAACTCAAATAGGATCTCTTTCTCCCCATTCAAATGTATTCATAGCATACAACTCTCCCATCTTTCTCTTGAATGTCAATGCCTATGGTATCTAGCATAGTCCTTTCATACTAAAGAGTTCAGTCTGTTCCCTTCTATCTAGATATGTTTTGGAAGTGGCATTAGGGGCATTCAGGAACTAGAGGAGATGGCTTCTGGGGTTCCACCCAGTTCTAGATTCTAGATTTTTAGAAACACCGATCCCAGCTCTCTCTCCTTTCTCCCTCTTCTACCTCCATTGAGCCATTTTCTTACAACCATTTCTTCTCCTGTGAAATCTAGACTGAGGGCTACCTGACAAAGGAGACAAGAAGGTAGAAATAGAAAATGAGGAAAATAGGGTATGAGAGAGAGGATGGGGAAGAAGATTTCTAGACCAGGATGGAACAATCTCTCATTAAGTCAGTTCATGATAGAGGAGCCTTCGCTCCTGATACTCTCTTTTTCTATGGGAAATTTTCCATGGCCCTGGCACCTATCTTTATTGTTCTTTCAAGGAATCTCCTATGAAAAGAGAACCAGGAAAAGTAGTTTGGAAGAAAGATTTTTCAATGTGAAGGGCACATGAGCCTTTACACTGGCCAGAAAATTAGGGTTTGCTTTTGTTGGTGTTGCTGGCTAATATACATGATAAAGACAAAAATCTGAACCAGGGAGAGATGGAGAGAAATGTTCTTTCCTACTTGACTAAATTGCTCAACTTCATTTGCATGACAATCAAAAAGGATTTTGTAAGCAAGTGGGATTTCTGGTTCTACATTCTATGTGGCTCCTGAATTTATTTTAAGGAAGTCAGATACTCAAAATAAGCTTTGGAGGCACAGGATACTTGTCAGGTGTTAAATATAAGTTACAAGGAATTTTTCCACCTTAAGTGAGGTTGTTGTCTAGGATTATAGACTTCAAGTCTGAATAGTCAAAATCCAGTGCCTTTCTATTAACTTTAGGATAATTAAAATTTTTCTGATATTTTCAAACTTCTCCACAAACTGACTCCAGCCTATCATTCCAGTCTTATTATATAGTATTCTCCTTCACATATACTTTGGTCTAGTCAAATTGGCTTTCATATTGTTCTTCACACGTACACCCCAACTCCCATTTCCATGGCTTTGCACATGTTTTACCCTCAAGTCTAGAACACACTTCTAATCTCTGCCTCTTGGAATTCCTAATTTCCTTCAAAACTCATGTCAAGTATGATTTCCTTCATGAGAACTTTCCTGAACTCCCTATATTTTAGTACCTCCTTTCAATTGCCTTAGATTTACTTTATATGTACTTATTTTGTATATAGAGTGTTTGCTTCTGGAGGGAAGCAGTTTTTGTCTTTGTATCCATAGCACAGTGCCTGGCACATATTAAACAGAACCTTAATAAACGTTTGCTGTTTGAAGAATGCACTTGATCCTAGCCTGAAAGGTATTCCACTGGCTTTCATTAGTTTTCTTTCATTAGATTTGGTGACTCATAGCCCTAGAGGCGATGTACCAAATAAACTAAGTTTACCCTTGCCAGAGAGAGGCTTCCTTGGCAGTACACCTTAGTAGGTTAGAGCAAAGAGCCAAATATGGTCTTGAAGACCTGAAGTCCATTAGATGGCAGCAGAGAAGAGTTTGACAACAGGAGAAGCCTAGAATAGTGTCCTACCTTAATGGAGAGACATGGTCTGATCCAGATATGAGTTTTCTGACAATATCTCTGTCCTGGTCATGTGTGTCTCCTATCTAAGTGTCTTCTGGTCACATAAGATCCTGGTAGGGATCCCTTTTATATATGCTCCCTGGTCATGTATTTTCCCTACATTTGTGCTCTTTTTGCATATTCCCTGGTCATAAGTGCTATCTATATAAGATGTTCTGTCTCCTTCGGTGCTTTAATGATCTCTAGGAGAGTGAAACACATTAATTAATAGCAGAATTTTTCCTTGTTGCTTTACTTGTCATGCTATCTTGATAAATGCCTTTTTTCCTGCATTAATTTGTCCTCTGGTTGCCTGTGAGGAGTAAATATTCTGATGGAAGCTTCTGAACTATGGATTTGTGTATGGTTACTGATTGACAGAGGGTCTTGAACCTAGGATAGCTTTTACTGGGGTCCCAGATGAGAGGCATTGTCATAGATACTATACCAAGTTTTCTTTGATTACTCTGACATCCAAACTAGGGCTTTCACGATCTTGTTATCCGGTCCCTGCCTTTTCTCCAATATCACAAAAGAAGGCAAGAACAGGTTTGAAACTAGAACCCAAACCTCCTGATTTATAGACCAATGTTCCATACTTGGGTCTCTACCATAGTACATAGCAAACCAGGAGTGGGGTCAGAAAGACTCCTCTTCTTGAGTTCAAATCCAGCCTCAGACACTTAGTGGCTATATGATCCTGGGCAAGTCACTTAACCCTGTTTGCCTCAGTTTTCTCATCTTTTAAAATGAGTTGGAGGAGGAAATGACAAACCACTCCATATCTTTGCCAAGAAAACCCCAAACGGAGTCAGGAAGAGTAGGATGTGACTCAAATGGCTGATCAACAACAAGAAAAGTTCCATTCTCAACATAGAAACAGCTTACTGTTCCTCTAATTATTTCTCCTCTCTTAGCCTTACTTTCCACATCTGTAAAAAGAGAATAGTAATCTCTGCTTCTACTTTAGATGACTTTGTGGGAAGGAACCAGTGAGAAAATAGACAGAAATGGCTCTGAGTTAAAAAGAGAATAGGAAATTTGAGGGACTGTTTTCATGGTCCTCCAGAAGGAGGAAGCCCAAACCCATCCCTGGCTTCCTCTTCAGGGTGTCTAGAGTATCAGATAGGAACATCTCAGTCAAATAGACTAAAAGGGCTGTCAATCAACCGACATTTATTTAATAATAATAATAATAATAATAGCAAGTCTTTATGTAATGTCTTAAAGACTTACAAAGGGCTTTATCTATGTTCTCTCACTTTGATACCACCAAGTACAGTCACTGTTCTGGTCCTGGTGATACAAAGACAAAAGTGAGATAGGTCCTGCCCTCAAAGAATTTACATTCTGTTGGGAGAAAGAACATATACAAATATAAATGAATCTAAAATTTATACTGTCATAGACATATCATGTTCATGGTAAAAGAAGGTCTTAGAACACTGGAGAATACAGCAGAGAATATTAGAAATATTTCTTAGAACATAGATCATGGGATGTTAGCATTTAGAATGTCAGGACTGGAAGGACCCTTAGAATATAAAATGTCAGAACTTGGAGGGAGCCTAGAACAGAAAATGTTAAAAACTGGGAGGACCCTTAGAACACAGGATGTCAGAGCTGGGTGGGCCCTTGGAACACAGGTGTCAGAGCTGGGAGGGCCCTTCAAAGCCAGTAGACCATTAGAAAAGATCTAATCACGTGGAATTCCAACTGTCCTACTTTCTAGTCTACAAGGCAGTTGCAGAGTGACTTGATTCTATCCAATTTGGTAACTTTTTTGGGGGGGGTCTGAGGCAATTAAGGTTAAATGACTTGCCTAGGGTCACACAGCTAGGGAGTGTTAAATGTCTGACACCAAATTTGAATTCAGGTCTTCCTGACTTCAGGGCTGGTGCTCTATCCACTGTGCCACCTAGCTGCCCCTGCCTCCCCTTCCCCCCACCCTCATTCAGTAATTTTTAAGAAAAGATAGTCTGGACCAAAATGAGAAAATTCCTTGAGTGATAGATAGATGAAGAGAGAGAGCCCTTGGACCAATACTCTTTCCTTATCAACTTTGGAAAAGCTAGAGATGATGCTATAAGATCTCTCTGCAGAGGAAACTACCTCAGACATCTAAGGCAGATTTAGATTTAGGAAGAATCTTAGAAACCATTTCATTATTTCACAGATGAGGAAATTGAGGCAGAGTGAGTTTTTTTTAAGGTCATAAGGTAATAAGTGAAGGAGTTGGAATTTGAACCCAAACCCTCTGGCTTCAGGCCCAGTTTTCTTTGTTCTGCACCTTGCTGTCTTTCAGGATATATTTTAACCTTCACATTCATTTTTTTGTATCCAGAAACATAAACTTTTCCTATACAGTGCCTTCAGAGGGAATAGAGAGGTAGCTGGGAGCAGGGGAAATGAGTCACCTAGAGCCCAGTGAGGTCAAAACTAGCTCCTCACGTGGATCCTCTCAGTTGACTCCTCGGGTCTCATGTCTCAGGGACACCTTGTGATGTTCTTGCCCATTGGGGAAAGAGGCAGAACAGCTGGTGATGTTTGCTGATGGACCAGAGAGTAAAGTCAACTTTACATCTCACCTTTGTTAGCAATGGAAGAGATCCAAGGGTGTGGTGTCCTGTTCTTCCCAGTTCCTGTGACAGAATAGGTCTCTCCATGGGGGTTGGGGAAGGAACACCTGACACTTCTGTACTCCTGTAGAAGGGCAGCACAGTATGATGGAAAGAATATTTGACTGTGACTTAGCAGACTTGGGTATTGGGTCAGATTTTGACATAGCAGCTAGCTGGTGAAGTGGATAGAGCTCTGGGCCTGAGTTCAAATGTGGTCTCAAACATTTACTAGTTATTTGATCCTAATCAAGTCACTTTAACCTCTGCCTCAGTTTCCCCATATATGTAATGGGGAATAATAATTTCTTAGGAGTGTTGTGAGAATAAAAGAGGCTTATTTGGCAGTACAACTTAAAAGGTGTTATTATCAATGCTTAGCATGGTCCCTGGCACATAGTAGATACTATATAAATGTTAGTTATGATTATTATTATTAATAACGTTATAAACTTGGAAAGTGATTTTCTCCATTCAATAGATAGTTTACTGATTTATAAGAGGAATAAATGACATTTATGGAGCACTATGAATCTCACAAATCACCTTTTGAGTTAGGTTCAGCGTTAATACAATCATTTTTACAAACAAGGAAACTGAAACTCAGAGAGATGAATGAATGAAAAAAAATACTTATACTTATTAAGCACTTACTAGGTACTGAGCATCATGCTTTAGTGCTGGCAAGCAACAAACAACAGCAAAAACAGTCCCTGACCTCAAGGAGCTTATATTCTAATTGGGAGAGACAACATGCATAGGGGAGCTCTTTCCCAATTCTATTGTCTGTGGGTCTCAAAGTCTGTTACATTTGAAGGTGCTAATAAAAATTTCAGCCAGTTCTTTACTATTGCTGTTTCTGGCTGGAGGGTCGACTTTTTATTGCTTCTGAAATGCTTTTTGGCTGAGACAGTGAGGGATGAACCCCAAAACCCATTCATGTTCGCCCTGGGTTTCTTGACCCATCCACTTACTATTTCACCTGCACCTGCAGGGGTTTCTAGGTCCCCACATCAAAGTTTGTTTCCAGCTTCTACTTGACCCCTTTGATTTAGAGGGAAGCATTTTTATCTGCCTATCTCCTCAAAGCAAATACTCTCAGCGAGGAATACTTCTAGGGGAGATCATAAACTTGGTAGCGACCTCAGTGACCATTTAAGCCCAACCCACAGCCCCCAAACAATCTCCTTCACAACATGGTAGGACCAAAGGACCTGAGGAGTAAATCCAGTGACTTCCCTCCCCCAAACAAGTGCTATCTCTTTCATAGATTTGCCAGTTAATTGTCTTTCCTGTTCCCTAAGAATTTCCCTCTTCCCCCTAGATTCACAGCTGGGGAGACTGACAGCTCAGGGGACTGACAAGTCCCTTCATGAGCTTAAAGTCCCTTAGCAGATCTAATCAAAACAACTTAAAGCTGAAAAAAAAGGAGAGGGAGGAAGAAAACTGCCTACATCTCTCTAACAACCTAGATACCAGAGAAAAGAGAAAAAATGTAGGAAAAGCAGCAGATGAGATGCTCAGAAATTCACAGGAAAACAAAATTCAAGAAAAGATCCAGTAACAAAAACCATGGCCCCAGATATATCCAGAGACAAATGCTCAAAGTATGGACAACCAGCAATAACCTGTCCAAAGAGGCAGATTTGATCTCTTAGTCTAATCACAGAAACCGGGTGGGTTGAGAGCTATGTCTGGTCAATGGTTCTGAAGGGCAGAGGTGAAAGGTGAGACTGAGCTTGGAGTAGATTAAAAAGTCTTACTCACATGAGGAAGTTATCCCAAGGATTTCACTGTAGTATCTTATATAGGTTCCTGCTTAGACAGAAAGGAAGGAAGAGAGGAAATGAAGAAGAAAGGAAATAATGGAAAGAAAGAAGAAAAAAAGAAGGGAAGGAAGGAAGAAAAGAAGGAAGAAAAAAGGAAGAAAGGAAGGAAAGAAGAAAGGAAGGAGAAGAGGGAAGGAGGGAAGGAAAGAGGAAAGGAAGAAAGAGAAGAAAGGAAGGAAAGAAGGAAGGGAGGAAGGAAGAAGGAGGGAAGGAAAAAAGAAGAGAAGGAAGGAGGGAAGGGGGGAAAGGGGAGAGAAGGGAAGGAAGTGCCTATTATGAGTTAGGCACTATGCTAAGTGTTTTAGAATTATTATCTAATTTGATACTCACAACAATCCTGAGAGGTAAGCACTATTGTTAATCTCATTTTATAAATGAAGAAACTGAGACTGAGAGAATGAAAGTGGCTTGTCAAAAGCCACATACTTAGGAAGGGTCTGAGACAATATTTAAATTTAAATCTTCCTGAACTGAGATTCAGTATTCTGTCCACACATGGGTCCACCTTGATTCCTATTTAGGTGAAGATGAATGGAGACAGAAACAGGAGCCATATTGTCACTGGAGTCTGCTACAAACCACTGAGACAGAAAGAGGAAAGATGGGAGGAATTTTGGAAATAGACCCCAATCTTAGCATAGCGACATGGCATAATGATGAAGTAGAAAGGGTGAGCGATTTCAATTATCCAGAAAACTCCTGGTGGTTTTTTTCTCTCTGCCAAAAGCAGAACAACTCACATTTTTAGTCTTGTTTTAATGAGAATTTTGTCTTTGGAAAAGTAGAGAAGTCATGATGAAGTACAATAAGTCACAAAGGTGGGAAGTAGTCCAAAATGAATTCACAGAAAGGCAGCTAGTTGGTATAATGGAGAGCACACCAGCCCCGAAGCCAAGAGGACTTGAGTTCAAATCTGGCCTCAGTCATATAACACTTTCTGGCTGTGTGACCCTGGGCAAGTCACTTAACTCCAATTGCCTCAGCAAAAAAAAATATGAATTCATAGGCTCAAACCATTTTCAGGTTAAGGGGCAAAGTTTTATTGTGATGCTTAGCAAGTGGGCAAAAGTCCTAATGAACTTGCAATTAACAAGAGGGATGGTGGGACCTTTTATAAGAAAGAACCCCAAACAAGTCTGATAACTTTGTTAATTGTATGCATCAGTAAATCAAATGGTAGTTGTGGTCATCCTATTTATACAAGATAGCCTGGGGAACTGACATCTATAGCTCGATCTCTGGATTGTAAAAAATAACAGTGGGCACCAGTACAGGATAGTTCTGTCTGCATAAGATAATTCTATCACTACAAGATAATTCTACAGGGTCAATTTGTTCCCTGCTGGGACCCATTCAGATACTGGGTTACCACCAGAGACATAGTCTTTTGCTGGAGTCACTTCACCCCATAAAAACCAATCATAAGGGACTTCTATCCTGGATCTAAGTTTTACAGCCAAGGAAGAACTAGTTATTTGGGTAGAAATGAAGGGAGCCTTTGGGATTAGTGACCACTCCATTGTGATAGAAAAGGAGAAGAGAGGGCAGTAAGGTGGTACAATAGATAGAGCACTAACCCTAGAGTCAGGAGGTCCTGAGTTTGAATCCAGACACTAGCTGTGTGACCCTGTGCAGTCTGCTTAATCCTGATTGCCACAAAAAGAAAAGAGTAGGAGAGCTGGTCATAGTCTGACAAGCACCTTAGTTTTTTGTTTTTGTTTTGTTTTTGAGAGGGGAAACAGTTTAAGAGTGGTTGGAGAGGGACCGCTAGATGATGCAGTGGACACAGCACTAGTCCTGAAATCAGGAGCAGCTGAGTTTAAATCCAGCCTCAGACACTTAACACTTCCTAGCTGTGTGACTCTGGGAAAGTCATTTAACCCCAATTGCCTCGACAAAAAAAAGTGTTTGGGAAAAAGAATAAATAGGATGATAGGGACTAAATTTCTACAGGAGGTTGGCCCCAGATGGATGGGAAGTTATAAAGAATAAAATTCTATATATAGAAAGAAAAATTCTGATTAGGAAGAAAAAGACTTGTCTGAAGGGCTCATTTGGATACACAGGAAATTCATCAGATACCTTCAATTCTAAATATTTTACCAAAGCAGGAAGCTGATGGAAGTAAATAGGGAATGGCTACAAAAGTGTGACAGAGTTCTCTAAGAATAAAGTCGGCAGGGCTAAAGCTCAGAAGGAGCTGAGGCTGGTGAGGAAAACTAAAAATAAAAAGAACATTAACATTTAAAAATTTAGTTTAATTTAAAAAGCTACATGAGGAAGAGAGGGGGATTGTAGAAAGAATAGGTCCTTTTATTGGATGGGATGATGATCAAAGACAATAGCAGCCGTGGGAGCCACATTTTGGAAGGGACATGGATAAATTAGGAAGCCTTCAGAGGAAGGCCCAGTCAAAGGCTTTAGTTGGAGAAACTGGGAATAAATAGAGAATGCTTAAGCAGTTAGAGAGTGACATATGCATTTAAATATATGAAAGATTGTCAGAGAATTTAGACTTGTTCTTGGCCCCAGAAGGCAGAAACAGGAGCAATGAGCATAAAGTGCAAAGAAACACATTTAAGTTTTATTTAAAGAAAACCTTCCCAACAGCAAGACCTCATTAGAGGTGGAATGGGTTGCCTCAGGAGAGTTTTGGACTCTCTTTTATCTGAGGTCTTCAAGCAAAGATTAGGTGGCCACTTGTTGGGTAATAATCAATCAGTAGGCTTGTATTAAAGGCCTACAATGTGCTGGCACTATACTAGGATCTGGGTATACAAAGAGAAAAAATGAAGAAATCCTTGCCTTCAGGGAGCTTACATTCTATAAACAAGTAGACTCACAAGTGAATCTAAAGTAAAATAAAGTAAATCCAAGGTAATTTGGGAGCAGGTACTAGCACCTAAAGCGTGATTAGACTATGGGACAAAAGGAGATCTTTGTTCAGGCACCTCAGATGCCCTCTGAGGTCCTTACCAACTCTGTGATTCTATAATCCTATGATTTTCATTGTCCTTGTCCTAGTCATTCAGTATTTAGTGTCTTGGGAGAAGAGGAAAGTTCATGGAGTTGAAATCAGGCAGAGCAGCAGATTTGCAGAGTAGAGTGAACATGAAGAAATTTTGGGCTTCATCAGAGGCAGCTAAGTGGTACAGTAAATTCAAGTGTTGGACTTAAGAATACAAAAGTCCTCAGTTCAGATCCTACCTTAGACACTTACTGGCTGTGTGATCCTGGGCAAATCACTTAGCCTCTGTTTTTTCAATTTTCTCATCTGTAAAATGGGGATAGTAAGAGCTCCTACTTCCCAGGGTTGAGGATAAAATGAAATAATATCTGTTAAATTAAGCAACTTAATAACAATAATAAATGAAAAGCAATAATATCCGTTAAATTAAGCAAACCTTAAAGTGCTCTATAAATGCTAGCTATTATCATTATTCTATTCCATTCCACAAACATTAAACACCTATTGAGTACTCAGTGCTAGAGAGAGAGAGAGAGAGAGAGAGAGAGAGAGAGAGAGAGAGAGAGA
>JAJPUD010001337.1:292817-308464 GCA_023553655.1 Myrmecobius fasciatus
AGAGAGAGAGAGAGAGAGAGAGAGAGAGAGAGAGAGAGAGAGAGAGAGAGAGAGAAATAAATGACCACCAGTGTCTGTTGTCAAGGAGTTTCCCATGTAGACAGTGTAACCTAGGAAATGTGTGTAAGTATACCTTAGGTTCCATAATTCTTTCTCCAAGGAACGCTAAGGTTCTTTAAATAGCAAGGTTACAGTCATGAGACATGTATAAAAGTATGGCACCAAACTGAACATGATATCCCTCAAGCATTCATTCAGCATTTCCTTTGTGCCAGTGTCTGTGCCAAGAAAAGTCAGTTCCTGCCCTCAAGGAGCTTTCATTCTAATGGAGGAAGAAAACACATAAAAGGAAAATGAAAATGGTGGTGGGGAAGGTGGGAAATTACCTCCGACCTGGATTGTTGTTGCTATTTGTCCTTTTTGAAGAGATTCATGACATTAGGCAGGTGTTGGCCATGACATTCAAGGGAGTTGGATGTGCAAGGTCACCAGCCTTACTTTCTCTCCCAGAGCCATCGGGGTCCAGTGGCTAGCTATAGATCAAGACAAGAGGAGATGGTCCCGGATGGAGACCTTGATCTTTTAAAGCCAAGTTTTTAACGGGTCTCAGTTTGATTGAGACGATGCCCATTCCATGATTAAGTCTAGGTAAGAACTGAGACAAAGAATAAGTTTTAGGGGGGAACAATCAATTCCTTCAGAAAGAGGGGCCCCATGAGTGAGAATACTTCTGTGGCATGAATTTCCAGGTGAGAGCAATCTTCTAGATTTCTAGGACATGGTAGAGAAGTCCCATGTGCAGCTGGGTGAAAAATAAAAACATGGCTGGCCCTGGTCCTCCTTAAGCTTTGGGAGGATCCATTCAATCAGACAGAAGGTCAGGATGATGGAGGAAACTTTGATCAAGAGAGATCATTGGTTAGAGAGGATTCACATAGCAGGTGGTATATGAGTGAACTTCTTGAAAGAGATGAGGAGGGAATATTTTGGGCATGGGGGTGGCGGGGTGGGCAGCCTGCTATAATTCTTGGAGGTGGGAGTGTGGTGTGATTTTGTGAGTCAATTGTCCTTTTCCTTTTAAAGCCATGTAGTAAGTAGGTTGGGATTCAGTGCCCAGACTAACCAAATGACAGATTCTTGAAGCGTTGAAGTGAATAGTTTGTTAAACGCTGATCTTACTACTGCTCCATAGTCGGGGAGCCCAGTGTGGTTTATTGTAAAGAGTACTGATTTATGTTTCACAGCCTTGGACTTAAATCCTAGTTCTACTATAACTGTTGTGACACTGGGAACAATTTGTATTTTTTCTGCCCTCATTTTTCTCTGTCCATCAAACTGTCCTTGCTTTAGCTTGTACCCCTTAATGCCCTTCTACACCTAGAAACTTTCATGTTAGAACATGCTAATGTCCTAGCTGATCATTGTCTCCCTGCCTGTGACTTTGGGGGTGGGAAACCAATCAGAACCACCTCAGTGAGATTACAAGTTTCCTTAGAAAACACTTGAGCTTGAAAGAATGATGGGGCCAGGAGTTCCAATGAGAGATTGGTGGAACAATGGGCCCAGTCCTGGGATCACCTTCACTAGACTAGACCACCAAAATTGAAAGTTGGAAGGAACCTTAGATGCTCAACCCCTGTCACTATTAGAACATGCCCAATAAATGGTCATCAGTCTCTGCTTGAAGACCTCCAAGGTAGGAGACAACTCTCGGATGTTTTTCCTGAAAATTAAGCCTCAAGCTTTTTGGTTGATTTGGTGAGAGACAATGCTGTAAGGAGGAAGGGCTTGGGGTCTTCTCTCTTTGAAAACATGTGGCCCCGAGAAATGTTTGTGTCTCAAAGTTTGTTCTTTCCTAAGTGATGGAATGGTGCCGTTGATCTCACAAGTGTCCAAAGGTAAGAAAAGAGAGCCACGGGAATCCAAGAATGGAGATCCAGGCTGAGTCTGGCAAGCAGACTAACATTCACGACTTGAGGAGCAACTGACTTTTAAGAGTGATTTTGTTGACTTAGGTCAATGGAAGCTGACCAGGACTCATCGGGAGTCCTGCCATATTGTCATATTGCCTCTGTAAGTGAAAATGGTGGGATCAGTGCTATGGAAGGGCTGAGCAATGTTGAACACCCCTTCCCCCAGTGATGTAAGGGAGAATATGTCCCTGATATGTTAGGAGATATGTTTATGTTCAATATCTTCCTTTGTAAAAGATAATCAATATTAGTGGCTTAATGGAATTGGTCCATTAGTCACCAGCATCTAGCAATAGGAGAGGGTGAGGGAGGAACATGGTCATTGGGGTTTGAGCCAGTGACGTTCATGAAGAGAAAATTCTGAACCCTCAAGGCACCCTGGATCTCTAAGGGACAGTTTAACAAGCTGGGTCTAGGACAGAGGGTCAGAGCATATGGTACATATTTGATATTTTTGGTGACTTTTACCCATTGCTCCTGGTTCAGCCTGCTGGAATCAAACAGCAAAAAGCAAATCCCTACTACATATTATAGTATTTCAAAAGCATGAAGACAACTCTTATATCCCCCTTGAATTTTCTCTTCTCTAGGATAAACATGTCTGATTCTTTATTTCTATTTTTTTATTGAAGCTTTTTATTTTCAAAACATATGCAAGGATAATTTTCACCACGGAACCTTGCAAAACCTTGTGTTCCAATTTCCCCTCCTTCCCCCTATCTCCTTCCCTAGATGGCAAGTAATCCAATATATGTTAAACATGGAAAAATATATGTAAATCCAATATAGGCATACATATTTATACAATTATCTTGCTGCACAAAAAGAATCAGATCAAAAAGGAAAAAAAAAGAGAAAGAAAATAAAATTCAAGCAAGTTACAACAAAAAAGTGAAAATACTATATTGCAGTCCACACTCAGTTCCCACAGTTCTCTCTCTGTGTGCAGATGGTTCTCTGCATCACAAGACCATTGGAACTGGTCTGAATCATCTCATTGTTGAGAAGAGCCACGTCCCTCAGAATTGATCATCGTATAATCTTCACACCTCATTCTTTCAAATGATGCTTATATGACATGGATTCAAGATCTTGCTCCATTTTGGAATTCTTCCTCTGAGAATTCCCAGCTCATCAATATCCTTCTTCAACTGAGGTATCTAGACTCGAATTCAATATTCCAGAGGAGGTCTGACAAAGGCAGAGCTCAATGGGACTCCCCTCCGACTGTTCACAGAAGTTCTGCCTCCCTAAATGCAGCCAAATATGACAGTAGTTTTCTGCTGACTCACAGGATGTGGTCTACTCAGACTCCAAGATCTTTTTCAGAACAAAAGCTACTTTATGAGATCTCTTATCTTATACTTGTGAGATATATATCTATATACAAATATAGATATATATCTATATAGATATATTTTTTACATATATGTTTGCATAAACATATGTAGATATATATGCATATATATGTATTAAAGTACACACACACACACACACACACACACACACACATATATATATATGTATGTATATTAAAGTAAAAGACCTTAGATTTTCCCCTGCTGGATTTCATTGTGTTAGTGCTTATTATTAGCCTGTCTTATTCCTTTTGGAACTGGACTCTGGTATCCACTGTGTTATCATTCCCTCCCAGCTTTGTGCCATCTGCAAATTGAATGAGCATGTCATTTATGCCTTTCTCCAAGTCATTGATAAAAATCTGACACAGCACAGGGCCAAGCACAGATTTCCCTGGCCCTCCACCAGAGATTTCCTGCCTGTTTGACATTGAAGCATTGTGGATTTCCACCTCTAGCCATGGCCTAAAGATCACTGTGTCCAAGGCCTTCCAGGGGACATCCCTTGGACATCCCTTCCTTGACGGTCCATATCCTTCGATGGATGAATCTGGGAGAAGTGGATCTTTGAGTTATTCTCACAGATGTGCTGGAGCCAGCTCAAACTGGTTAGCAGATTAGCCAGAGCTGATTGTTAATATATTGTTATTAAGAATTAAATGGAACAGGTTCACTAGTCAGTGGGATGTAGCGATGGGAAGAACACAGCCAGCTGGGGTTCTTGGGTCCGTGGTGTAGAAAGAAGGAAGAATCTGGAGATCAAGGACCTCAGACACCAGTTGTGTGACCCTGGTGAGCTAATTAACTTGACAGGGCCTGAGTTCCTTAACCTGAAAATGAGGGGGTTAGAATAAATGATTTCTTTATGGTCCTTATCAATTTCCATGTCTACACCTATGAGTGTATTCTCCATCAATCTAGTTCAGCCCCCTCAATTTATAGGTAAGGAAATTGTATCCAAGAGAAGTGATTTGTGCAAGATCAAAGGGATGGCAAATTATATATAATTATATGTATATACATAGGTATACATCTACATCTACATCTATATATGTGTGTGTATATACTTATGTCTAAAAGACTTTAAGAGTTGCAAAGCACTTGACAAATATTATCTCATTTGATCATCGTAACAACCTTGGAATATAAGTGCTAATATTATCCCCATTTCAGAGATGAGGGAAGTGAGGTAAACAGACCCTACCTGAGTGACCTGACCAGGGTCACATAACCT
The DNA here is from genome assembly GCA_023553655.1 of Myrmecobius fasciatus. Classification (NCBI taxonomy): domain Eukaryota; kingdom Metazoa; phylum Chordata; class Mammalia; order Dasyuromorphia; family Myrmecobiidae; genus Myrmecobius; species Myrmecobius fasciatus. Next base: position 297,383 of record JAJPUD010001337.1, read on the forward strand.
GTAAGTGTCTGAGGCAGAATTTGAACTCATGTCTTCCTATCTCCAAAGCTGGCATCCCCTCTGCCCCTAGCTGTTGTAAATGGAAGGATGAGGATTCAAATTTGGGTTTGAGTCACTTTACAGATGAAGCTTCTGAAGAGGTAAAGAGACTTATTTAAACAAACACCTCATTGTCGTTGTTCAGTCATTTTTCAGTCATTTCCCATTCCTCATGATCCTGTTTGGGGTTTTCTTGTCAGAGAGATTGGAAGGCTTTGCCTTTTCCTTCTCCAGCTCATTTGACAGATGAGAAAACTGAGGCAAATGGGGTTGTGCCCCATTACTTTTTTAGTAAGGGTCTGAGACTGAATTTGAACTCTGGTCTTCCAGACTCTCTATCTAGTTGCCCCCATAATTATACCCATTTTACAGATGAGGAAACTGAAGAAAACAGAAGTGAGGACTTGCCCAGGTAAGTATCTGAGGCTGGATTTGAATTCGGGTCTCTATGCCAAGTGCTCTAGCCCTGTACCACTTAGCTGCTCCAAATCCTCAAAAAACAACTTGGATAGGCCAAGAGCTCTTGCTGCATGTTAGAGATAAAATATAACGGAGAACCAGACTCTCCTGGTCCTTCAGTTGCTTATATTCCATATTCTATAACCAGAGTCATATTACAAAAAAAATGGGAGCAACCTGTTCAGTTCTGATTTTTCCCCTTGTTTTCCTCTCTTTCCCCCATTCTTCAAGGCCCAGGCTGCAATGTCACCTTTTCCATGAAGTACACCCTGATTTTTTCCTTTCTAACCCTGAAGTGACTAAGTTTACAACAGAAGGAATGTAATCCAATTCTTCAATTTGTAGAAAAGGGAGGCAGCTAGAGTGGATAGAGCACCAGCCCTGAAGTCAGGAGGACCTGAGTTCAAATCTGGTCTCAGACACTTAACATTCCCTAGCTGTGTGACCCTGGGCAAGTCACTTAATCCCAATTGCCTCAGGAAAAAAAATTGTAGAAAAGGGAACCGAACCCCACATGACCAGAGTTATTATATGGATGAGAAGTAACAGGGCTGAGACTTGCTCTTACTTCCCTGTGACCAGCCCTCACTATTATTTTCAGTCCAGAGACCTTGCTTTTAGTGAGAATCCCATTAAGCCAGAGTTTGTCAAGGAGGAGGAAGCAGACGACTGGGCCATAGGAGAACCAGCCATTCAAAGGAGCCAGGATTTTTTCTCTGGAGAGGAGGACATGGGGTGGGAAGGACACAGCAGCTTTCTTCACGGCCTGTCCTTCAAGACACTGGCCACCGAGGGCAGAATCAGGACCCGTGAGCCAAGGGGGCAAGTTTTGGAGGAGCAGACTGAGGCTTGATGTGGAGCAGAGCTGGCTAGCTAGCAGAGCGTGGGTGGGCAGCCCGTGGGGGGCTGGTGGTTCTCCCCCTGGCCTGAGCACAACCAACTTCTCCCTTTGCCAGGCCTGGTGAGACACTGTTTGGGGCCTTAAAGGGAAGGAGTATCATAAAAAGCAGAGAAGCAATTATGAAAAAAAGTAAGGAAAGACTTAATAATGAGAACTGTCCCCTTAATAATGGAGTGAGAAGTGGAAGACCCCATCCCTGGAGGCCTTAGAGGCCAGACTAACAATCAGCAAGTCTATCTAATAACATTGATGAGGATGAGGATGAAGATGAAGATGATGGAGGACTCTCATCTCTATGGGCACTAGGGGGCATCATAGTGCATCAAGGCTGGACCTGGAATCTCCCTGAGTTCAAATCTGTCTTCGGACAATTACTAGCCCAAGCTGACGAAGATGCCCAGGATGTCTGTCGGAGGGACTGCAGCCTGCTGGTGATGGAGAGCAGAAGTAAGGACTGACTCACATACAATCTAATCCAAGCAGCTCGAGTCTGGAGTGAGCCCCAAATAGAACTGGTTTTTTGGGTTTTTTTTTTTTGACACATCTGAAAGTTGTGTGTACTTGGAGGTTATTTTTAGAGTTGTAGATCTCAAGTCAAAAGGGGATTTAGGAACCGTCAAATCTACCCCTTCCCCTCTTTATTTTATGGACCAGAAAACTGAGGAGAGCAGGTCAAACAGACAGGAAATGGTAGAGCAGAAATTCGAACCTGAGTCCTGTGACTTAGGTTCTTGCTGTCCAATTGCATGCCTTTGGATTTCTTTACTGCTCCCAACCTTCTGCGAGCAGGATGGTTTCGGGGCGGGGGGGGGGGGCCGGAAAGATTTCTAAATCTCTCGAGGCTCATCTAGAATCTGCATCACCAAGGTTACGAGCATCTCTGGGGAGTGTTTGGATGATGTTTTTCCCAGAGTCCTTTGAAAGCAGTTGACAAGTGTCATGAAAAGAGACTCAGGTGGTACGGGGGGGGGTGATAGGAGGAAGAGGAGAGAGGGTGGGGAGCAGTCTCAGGAGTTCTTCTTTCGAATCTCTTCCTGACTGGCTGTGGTCCTGGGCTGGTCAACTCCTCTCCCCACCACTGACATTAAAATGAGGGTCTTCACTTACACAGCCTCTAAGGGTTTTTTTAATTGAGTGTCAAAGCTGGGAGAAAACTTAGAAGGTTGAATATTAGAGCTAGAAAAAAAATCTTAGAACCCAGAATGTCAGAGCTGGGAAGGAACTTAGAACCCAGGAGGTCAGAGCTGGGAGGTCCCTTGGAACCCAGGATGTCAGAGCTGGGAGATCCTTTAGAACCCAGAATGTCAGAGCTGGGAAGGAACTTAGAACCCAGGATGTCAGAGCTGGGAGGGAACTTAGAACCCAGAATGTCAGAGCTGGGAAGGAACTTAGAACCCAGAGGGTCAGAGCTGGGAGGGCCCTTAGAACCCAGAATGTCAGAGCTGGGAGGGCCCTTAGAACTCAGGAGGTCAGAGCTGGGAGAGCCCTTAGAACTCAGGAGGTCAGAGCTGGGAGGGCCCTTAGAACCCAGGAGGTCAGAGCTGGGAGGGCCCTTCGAACCCAGGAGGTCAGAGCTGGGAGGGCCCTTAGAACACAGAATGTCAGAGCTGGAAAAACCCTTAGAATACAGCATACCAGAACTAGGAGGGCCCTTAGAACACACAATGTCAGAGCTGGCTGAATTTTAGAACAGAGACTTCTGGAAAGTAGTCCAACTTTTTGATTTTAAAGATGACTGAGTTCCAGAGACAGGAAATAACTTCCTCGAGGTCATATCACTACTTAGTGACAGAGTTTGGATTCAAAGCCAGACCTCCCGGGTCCAGCACTCTCTTCATTATCCCAACCTGGGTAATTTGGAAGAAGTAAGTGGGGTGGTGATCAGCTTGCTCTCTCTCCCTTCCTCCCTCCCTCATAGTCTCTGTCTCTTCCTCCCACCCCCAGTCCTCCTGTATCTCCCCCTGAAAGTGATAGCAAGAGACAGGGTGCCCTAGTGACAGGAAGTCCGCATCCTGCTCCAGCGCCCTGGGCAGGGCGGCAGGAGGCAATTAGCCCTCAGAGGCTCTGGCCCTCTTGACAGCCTTCCTCTCCTCATGCAGCCCCAGCCCAGCCTGGGAAACGCAATTCCTGGTCTCTGTCTCAGCCTTTAAGCGGCTGTCTCTGTAAAGTGTGTTAACACAATCTAGAAGGTGAATTGTTCCTTGAAGCCTGAAAGCGAGGGTGATTAGATCTATGACAGTTTCCTAAGCTGAGCTGGTTCCCATAGCAACCTGTCTGGTGCCAAATTGGCTGCTGGCCACCTGGAGGAGGGAGGGAGAGAGGGAGAAAAAGAGTGAGAGGGAAGGAGGGAGGGAGGGGGAAAGGGAGAGAGAGAGAGGGAGGGGGAAGGGGAAAAAGAGACAGAGACAGAGACAGAGAGAAGGAGGAAGAGAAGGAAAGAAGGAGAGGAAGGGAGGGAGGGAGAGAGGAGAGAGGTAAGGAAAGCAAGAGAGGAAGAAAGGGAGAGAGAGGAGAGAGGTAAGGAAAAGAAGAAAGGGAGGGAGGGAGAAAAAGAGAAGGAGGGAGGGAAGGAAGAAGGAAGAGGAGAGAGAGACAGAGAAGAAGAAGAAGAAGAAGAAAGACAGAGGAGGAGGAGGGGAAAAGGGAAGGAGAAAGGAGAGAGAGAGGGAGGGAGAGAAAGAAGAAAGAAAGCAAGGGAAAGTCAGAAGGAGGGGGTGCAGCAGAGCCTGAGCTGGGTCAGAGAGCACCTTCTCCCTCCTGGATTCTTCTGCTTATGCTCTGGAGGCCCTAGGAATGAGTCTTGGGATCCAGGGGCCTCACTGGAACTCTGGTTCTGCACTTCTTACCACACAGCTGACTGCTTAAATCACATGGCCGCCCTGAGTTTCCTCATCTGCAAAGTGAGGAGTCTCGGCCTAGAAGGTCCCTGAAGGTCTTTCCAGTCCTAACTTCATGGCTTAAAGGCCTGGTACACAGTAAGCAGTTAATAAATGCTTGCTGGAAGACTGACCCACTGTACTATCCTCTGTGGAGAGAACAGGGAGAACTTGACTTTGTCCTGAGGGCCAGGTCAGTGGTCTGAGGTTGGGAGGAAACTAATCTGAGGGAAGGGGTTGGGGGGGGCAGCAGAAGGTCTTGGGAAGGGCCATCTTCCCAAAAGCAGAGGATGTGCATCAAGTCCTGCTCTGCCAGTTACAGACCAGGCGACTTGGGCTCATTCACACTCAGGACCCTTCACGTGTTCACTTTAAACCCGAGGATAAAAACAATTGCTCTATCTTAGAGTTATATTGTGGTCAACATTATAATAATATTAAATTAGTTAAATTAGATGATAATTAAGTAAATAATTAATAACTACTACTTATTTAGTAATTTAAAGTTTACTAAGTGCTTTCAAATATCTCATTATACCCACATGACAAATATGGGAAGAGGCCCTATTCCATTTTACAGATGAGGAAACTGAGGCAGACTAAGGTTAACTGGCCTGGCCAGGGTCATATAGCTAGTCAATATCAGCGATAAGATTCAGATTCTGGTCTTCATGATTTCAAGTCCAGCACTTTCTCTACCACCTCTAACTGCTTCTATGAGCTACTGAAAATAATAATAATAATAATGACTTGTGCCTTTCCAGTCTCAGCTCTGATATTTCAAATTTAAGTTTTCTTAGATTTCTAAGGTTTATTGTTCTAAAGGCACTTAACTACTTTAAAACTCTACATTTTAAGCACTTAACATTCCATATTCTATGTTCCCTCCTATATGACATTCTGTTCTAAGGCCCTCCCAGCTCTAACCTCCTGGGTTCTAAGGCCCTCCCAGCTCTGACCTCCTGGGTTCTAAGGCCCTCCCAGCTCTGACCTCCTGGGTTCTAAGGGCCCTTCCAGCTCTGACATTCCAGGTTCTAAGGGTCCCCTCAGCTCTAACCTCCTGGGTTCTAAGGCCCTCCCAGCTCTGACATCCTGGGTTCTAAGGGCCCTCCCAGCTCTGATATCCTGGATTTTAAGGTTCTTGCTCAAAGCTTCTGACTCTAGAATGATATAAACGATTAAGGACAAGCTCTAGGTATTCAAGACCCCCAGCCCTGCCCCAGCTCCATCATTCTTTCTTCCTTTCAGTGGTTGCTTCTCCTGGCCCAGACTCTTTCTGCAAGTCACCAGGAGATGTTTTTGTTTTTGTTTTTGAAATAAATAGGAGCTGTTTATAGTTCTGGCTTCTTCCCAGGGATTGAGTTCTTCTTCTCACTCCATCCTCCCAATCCCAGGAAAATCGTTCTCAAATGTGCCTCATGGCACATCCAGGGACCAGGGGATTTGGGTCTGGAAGGGAGTTTAGAGTCAATTAGGGATCTCTCCCACCCCATAAAATGGGGTAAACTGAAACCCAGAGGAAGGAACTGCCTCTCCCAGGGTCATCCAGGTGTGTCTATTTGTTTTCCAATAGCACTATAAGGTATACTGATGAAATGGGGACCCCCCAATCCTTTTCATTTCTTTTTATGCCATGGAATTTTAAATCTGGGATAAAAGCAGGATGGAAGTCTGGCAGCATGATGTAGGAAAGAATATTGCATTTGGGAAAGAATCTGGTTCTGCCATTTATATGCTTATATCTTGGGTAAGTGACTTGTCACCCAAGACTGCCTCAGTTTCCTCACTTGTAAACAAAAGATGATAGATAATAGGTGATAATAAGGGTCCTAAGTTCTAAATCTGCAATCCTATAGTCAGGGGGAGAGATACTAATTATCTAAATGTACATTAGAATGCAAGCTCCTTGCAGCCAAGAACTGGATTTAAAAAACAAAACATTTCTGGGGCAGCTGGGTGGCGCAGTGGATAGAGCACCAGCCCTGAAGTCAGGAGGACCTGAGTTCAAATCTGATCTCAGACACTTAACATTCCCTAGCTGTGTGACCCTGGGCAAGTCACTTAACCTCAATTGCCTCAGCAAAAAGAAAAAAAAAACCCAAAACTAGAATCTAGTAAGTGCTTAATTAGTGCTTATAACCTAGTAATGCTTCATTACTGTTTATGAGGTGGGAAATCAAAACAAATATAATCATGTTTATCTAACAGACAGGAAGATTTTAACTCAAAGAGGTTAACTGCCTTGTCTAAGATCACACAGGAGAGAACTCTCGCCTCCTGACTTTTCCTCCAAGTGGTGGTTTTAAAACTGAGATAAGTCTTAATGATCATCCAATTCACCAAAATGGAAAGAGGTGAGGTGTTGGGTGTTGCTGTAAATGATTTTTCCAAGGTCACACAGGTAATACTCGTAGCAGAGCTGAGATTTCAACCCAGAACTTTCACTGTCCGTTTGCCTTCTTAGCTGGATAAACTATAAGTTCTTTGAAATCAGAGACCCACTGGCTTTTTTCTTTCTATTCCTAGGACCTAGTTAGGGCTTTTGCACATGATAGGTGCTTAATAAATATTAGTTTTGTGTAATTAATTGAATTTTCACTCCCCACTCTCTCAAACCTCATGAACTCAATTTTTCTAAGGGTTAAGCTTTTCTCCTGAGTAGCTCATACATTTTCTTACTTCCAAAGCATCTCATTTTCTCTGCTGAGTCCCTTTGCTAAATGGCTGTTCAGTAGCTGGAGTGTGCAAATGTAGCTTTTAAAATTATTATGCTCACCTTTTGTTGGCAGAACATGCCATGTTAAAAAAAAACAATGAAAAACTTCCATCTCACCTGCTGGTGTGGGTGTGTGATCTCTCTTACTATTTCCACTGTATCATGAGGACCAAAAGGCCTCGTCTGGCTTTCAAGAGTTTGGCCCAGGTAGTCAAGTGAAGAAACTGGGACTAGATGGCTTGACGTTATCAAGTGACATCAGATTCCTGTAATCAGAGAATATGAGAGCTTGGAGGGCCTTAGAACCCAGGATGTCAGAGCTGGGAGGGGCCTTTAGAACAGAGAGTGTCAGAGCTGAGAGGGTCCTTAGGACCCAGGATGTCAGAGCTGGGAGGGCCCTTAGAACCTAGGAGGTCAGAGCTAGGAGGGCCCTTAGAACATAGGTTGTCAGAGCCAGGAGGGGCCTTAAGACTGAGGATGTTAGAGCTGGGAAGGCCCCTAGAACCCAGGATGTCTGAAATGCTAGGGAGCTTAGAACAGATTTATTTATTTATTTTTTACAAATTTTACTTTTAAAAAGTCTTAGAATGGTTATAGAAAGGTATTGTACCATAGTAGATAGAGAACAGAATTCTAAGTCAAGAACTAATCAAACAATAAACAATTATCAATTGCCCACTATCTGCCAGACACTGTGCTAAGTTCTGAGAATGAAAAAAAAAAAGCAAAAGATAGTTCTTCTGTTCGAGGAGTTTACAATCTAAAGGGACAGTATACATGCACACACATTTATACAAAACAAGTTATATATAGGACAAACAGGAAATTTTTTTATGTTAAACATGTTAAAATATATATTAAATCCAATATATATCTACATATACAATTATCTTGCTGTACAAGAAAAATCAAATCAAGAAGGAAAAAAAATGAGAAAGAAAATAAAATTCAAGCAAACAACAACAAAAAAAGTGAAAATGCTATGTTGTCATCCACCCGCCGTTTCCACAGTCTCTTCCTGGATGTAGATGGCTCATGGCTCTCTCCATCACAAGACCATTGGAACTGGCTTCAATCATCTCATTGTTGAAGAGAGCCACGTCCATCAGAATTGATCATCACATAATCTTGTTGCCATGTATAATGATCTCCTGATTCTGCTCATTTCACTCAGCATCTGTTCACATAAGTCTCTCCAGGCCTTTCTGAAATCATCCTGCTGTCCATAAACAGGAAATATTAACAGAAGGAAAGCACTGCAATTAAGGGGAATGTGGGAAGGCTTTCTGTAGAAGGTGGGATATATGGTGGGACTTAATGAGAGTCAGGGAGATGAATAGTCTGTGTGGAGGAGGGAGAAGGGTCCCCCAGACATGGGGGACAGACAGAGAGAGGGCCTGGAGTCAAGAGAGATGGCATGTCTTGTTTGTGGAACATCCAAGAAGCCAGTTTATCAGATGGAAAAGTACATGTTAGGGAGTGAGATATAACAACACTGGGAAGATAGCAGGGGAAGGTCATGAAGAGCTTTGAATGCCAAATAGAGGATTTTGTATTTGGCCCTGGAGGCCATGGGAGCCACTGGAATTTATCGAGTAGGGATTGATGCAGTCAGACTTTGCACTTTGGGACAATCACTCATGGAGGCCATATTGGAGGAGGGAGAAATGAGGCAGGCAGACCCACCAGCAGGCTATTGTAATAATGAAAGAGTGAGATGATGAGGGCCTACATCAGGGTAGGGGAAGGGTCAGAGGAGAGACGGGAGCATATTTAAAAGATGCTGCAGACCTTGGATGTGGGGGTCAAGAGAGAGTGACTCCTAAATTGAGAGCCTGAGGGACTGTGAAGATGGGGTTGCTCTCTACAGTAATAAAGAAGGTAGGAGGGGGTTAGGGCTTAGGGGGAAAGATAATGATCTCTATTTTGGACATGTTTAATTGACAATGTCTACTAGTTCCAGAGAGCTGAAAGGTGGTTAGAGATTTGGGATTGGGGGTCAACAGAGAGTTAGGGGTAGAAGAGGTAGATTCAAGAATCATCAGCATAGAGATGGCCATTAAATCCATTGGAACTGATATCAGCATGGGACGTAGTGTAGAGAAGAGGGCCTAGGACAGAACTCTGAGTCCAGAATTTCTGAAAGAAAATCTGGTTATGATCTAGAAGAGAATCCAGCACAGGAGTCTCAGAAGGAATGGTCTGAGGAGAACCAGGAAAGAGAGGTATCCTGAAATCCTAGAGAGAAGAAAATATCAAGGACAGAATGATCCACAGTGACAAAGGCTGCAGAGGTGAAGGAGAACGAGGATCAAGAAAAAGTGTTGGCTGTGGCTACTAAGAGATCATTAATAATTTTGGAGAGAGTAATCCAATTCTAAACTATGATCCCATAAGCTAAAATCTTATGATGGTAGAGGATCAGTATATAGAATTTCAGAACTGAAAAGGAACTTAGAATATGGAATGTTAGAGCTAAGAGGGACCTTAGAGGTCATTTAGACCCTTTATTTTATTTTATTTTATTTTATTTTATTTTATTTGCATAACATATGTGTGGGTAATTCTTCAACAATAACCCTTACATAGCTTTCCGTTACAAATTTTTCCCCCCAACTCCCCAGCCCTCCCCTAGATGGCAGGATATCCACTACATGTTAATTATGTTAAAATATTGGCAAATCGAATATATGTATACCTATTTCCAAACTTATTGTTGTGCAAGAAAAATCTTATCTACACAAACGATATATCAGATAAAGGAAACACAATGTAAGCAAACATCAATCAAGGAGTATGAGAATGTTATGTTGTGGTCCACATTTCGCATCCCTCTCTCTGGGTGTATATGGCTTTCTTCAGTGAACAATTGGAGGTGGTTTGAAACATTTCATTGTTGAAGAGAGCCATGTCCATCAGAATTAATCGTCATATAGTACTGTTGTTGCCGTGTATAATGATCTCCTGTAGACCCTTTATTTTAGAGAGAAAATTGAGGCTCAGAATGAGACAGAAGCTTGTCCAGTGTTACACAGTAAGAACAGTGGAGTTGGGTTTATTCACCTGGCCTTTTGATTCCTTATTTTAAGATTTTCCCATTAAAATATATAAATATTAATATTATTATTTATACACCAATATATATTAATTGTACAATATAAACATATACACATGCATACCAATTAATATGCATATTAATATACATCTATAATATATTAATTACATAATAATCACATAATATAATAATTCTTTTCCCAGAATATAAGAAGTTCATTTATGATGCCCTTCATAATTCAGGATGATCTGTAATTTCCAGCTGTAAAGCCAGAAAAAGCAGACAAATCTGGGAAGGACTTGCTCCCCATTCAAGATTTTATTTATTCTTTATTTTCTTTCTGCATTTTTGCAGCCCAGAATTGTGAAAAGAATTAGCACATAGAATTTTAGAATGTAGAATGTCAGAGCTGGAAGGCACCTTAAAACATAGAATATTAGAACCTACCAAGAACTTCAAAACTTGGAGGGATCTTAGAACATAAAACATAAGAATCGGAAGAGAACAAAGTATTCACTTTCTTAGTCTAAGACTCAGATTGATAACTTGCAGTTCTGATAGCCCAGGCCCCAGGAGTGCTGGGATGCTACAACACCAACCCCCTGGAAGGCAACCAAGATAGGTCCCTGTTGGAGAGGCTGATGGTGCCATCAGAGCTGGGCAGAGCTAGGAAGGAGCTCTCCTGGAGATATAGCCACAGGGTAGAGGTGGGAGGAGGAAGCCATCTGGTAGTTTCCTATTTTTATTATTTATTCTTGCTAACCAGGTGCTAAGTTTAGTTGTTTCCACCTTCTCTTAAGATGTACAAATGCTGTCAATGTCCCCTAAATTTTGACGTTCTTGGTTTCAGTTCCACTCACCCTACCTTAGTTATGGTTCTGTCAGTTTCTTTCGCAATCCAGTTTGTCCTAAAATGCTAGGAAAGTCAAAGAGATAAGTTATGGGTTGTACCTGAGTTTTGCACGAGGGATAAATGAATCTAAGTTCCTTGTCTGTGTATGGAGCAGGAAGAAGGAGAGAACAGTGAAGGGTTTGG